>WEIT01000209.1:37167-73127 GCA_013389985.1 Dryoscopus gambensis
TTCTTCTGCTTACTGATGAATCAGAAATGAAAAAAATAATTATCTCCTAATTTAACTACAGACACCTTGATTTGGTTTCTGTCTATTGTGACGGCTTTCTGCATGACCTTCGGATTGCTATTTCCTCACCGTAAAAAGTAGTATCAAAACATGTTCTTGCATTTTTGGCTGAAATAAATCCTAAGCTCATCAGGGAAGCCTTGCCTGTCACTATAGCCTCGTATGCACATACGGTCCTGATCTCAACTGATGTCTCTAGGTGCTAATGCAATGCAAAGACTGCAATCAAAACTTTGCAGTCAACAGTGCTAAGTCAATCATCTTGTGAAAGTAAAAGCTTTGAGAATCGCAAGAGAAGTAAATAAATAGATAAATAATGAGCAGCCCCACTGCAGTTCAGATCATGTGGTTTTGGACAGAAACAAGGACTTAGCACTGGTGTGAATAGCATCCCTCAGTTCCTTTTTCTGAAAACTTCTCATGAAATGTCTGCCATCCTGCATTTTTAACATTTTACCACTGGAGCAAAACAATGTACTTAAAATAAAACATATTTTTACCTGGCCATCTTCCTACTTGAAGATTCTAGACATTTATGACATGTGATAAACTCAAATTACTTTTCTCAGTTAAAGAGTAAATGCTCTTCTCTTCTGTGAACAAGGTTTAGCTGACAGAGCTGGCTGGGCCAAACCAGAGACCTGCCACATACAATCCTCTTCAGGTTTTTGTAGATCAGCAGTTCTCGAGTGCCTCAGGGCAGCTAGTTTCGGATATTGGGAGCTCTGTGTATGTTCACTGTACTTCCAGATAATCCACATTGTAACACATTGACAATCAAAACCGTGGTGGCCATGGATTTGTATGGGACCAGCTGCTTAGTAAAACTGCTGGCCTGCAATTCTTAATGAAATCTGCTTTTCTCTCTTTCAGGTGAAAACACTGGTTTGCTCAAACTAGTGCCAGTAACAGAAAACTTCAGCCTACATTTTTGTGAGAAAAAGCTTTCTGGCTGCAGGTATGTGGTCGCGAAGCACAAAGTCACTCACTCAAAAAAACCTGGCTATTTGATGACCAGCAAGGTCCCCTTGCAGCTGTATAAATAATGAAATATTCATTTGGCCGAAAAGAGACAAGCTCTTTAGCCCCACGCTTAAAATCTAATTTGGGATGTGAGAAATCTGCACACTGAAGCCCTTGCTCCAGTAGACATGCATTTATTCACACAAAGAGCTTGGGCACCTGAAGTTGAGGGAGAGACACATGCCTCAGGGAGACCCAGGAAGATCCTGATGTCCAAAGGGGCTTTTCTGAATCAAATAATTACTAATGACATAGCACATACATGTTCTTTCCCCTCCCTCCCCACCTCCCCGCTCTGCTTCACATAGTTCAGTTTGACTTTAGTTCAATTTTTTTTTTTTAAACCTGAACAGTTTTGTAGGGATAGGAAAACCATTTCCAAACCCACCCAACTCTACCTGGCATCCATCACCACAGAAGCAGACACTCAAATACTAATGGTGCCTGTAAAGCAGAAATTGAACTTTACTAGGAAAAATTAAACCAATTAATCATAGGCCAAAACTTCAGAAAAAACCCAACAGAAATCTTGCAGTGTGCTGTGAAAGCTGCCAACTTCCGGGATTTGCAGCAGGCTCACAGGAGCACTGTGTTACTCTGCTTCTGCAACAGCTACCTTGAAAACAGAGCTTTAAACAGGGCCAAGAGTGCTATGGTTTAGAGAGTCAAACCTATCTCAGATATGTGCAATTCAACTCAGACTCAAGATTTTTTGCTTTGTGGAAAACTTTTGGTAAAACTGGGTTAGAAATTACTTGAGGATCAATTGTTTGGCAATTTGCTCCTTCTGCTCCTAATCTTCTATTGAAGATGGATATATTCATAGATATCTATTGCTTGCTCCTCCTCCTTTCCTCATGATAAGAGATATCACACACAAATATACAAAGATATGGCAGGTGTACACATGAGGAAATGACCTTTCCAGCAATAATTGCCTTTCAGTGAGCCTCCCCTCACTTTCAACAGTTTATCCCTTTCCATTAGCCTTAAAAAGAGCCTCAGTGGTTACCCTTGCAGATGTAAATACTCTCCTTGAAAAAGTTTTTGCTTTTTCAGGCTGGACAGCTGGATTGTGTATGGGCACAGAGAGGCAATGGCCTTTCAGGAATGCCATTTGCATAGGTGTTGGCAAGCCAGGTTGGCTTGAGGAAGGTTGAATTCACACCGCTGCTCGTGATAGGCAGCGCTGTGGACGTCTGCCTGCTAACATGCAGTGAATGGGGGCATACGTGCTTTCGGACAAAAAGAACTCCATGCCATAATGCACTTGCCAGGTGACTCCTGTGCTGCCCAGCTCAACAATTGTGAATTTCAACCAGGCTTGGCTTCGGTGCAATGCAGAGCTATTCACCTTTACAATCACTCCCTCCCCTCTCCCAACATCCCCCACTCTACAGCTACTTAGAGAGCTAGGCAAACTTTATCATCAAAAAACAGATCAAGTCATTTGGCTCAAATCACCACAGCACAGCAGCAGAGCACAGCATGTTGGAAAAAAGAAAGAGAAAAAAAAATCTTAATTTTTGGCCTCTTGTCAGGCTTGGAACCGTATTCGCCAAGTATCTCATGAAGGATAGTTTGGACATTATTCAGGGATCTTCCTGAAAGCAGTGTGTACCAGAAAAGACATACCACTTCTTAGGCAGTTTTGCAGACTCAGGATGTGCTAGATGAGCCTCTCCTCCCTGAGATAAATCCAACAAGCAATTATTCTGAGAGATATTTTATCCTGGCAGAAGCAGGGGTGTATTCAAGTACTTTAGGATTTAAGGGACTTGCATTTTGGTGCAGGCTCCTTTAATGCAGTTTTGCTTTGTTGGTAGGGTACTCTGTTCTGTCCATACTCAGTAATACTTGTCTCTTTTGTAAAGGACTTGGAGATGAACAAGTAAAAATGCAGTGTGATACAGAATGCTTGTTTCAAGGGATGGACATCTACCACTTACCTGAGCAACCTGTGCCAGTATTTCACCACCCTAACAGCAAAGTGTTTCCTTCTTATAGCTAATCTAAATCTACCTTCCTTCAGATTAAACCACTACACCTTGTCCTATTTCTGCAGGCCCTGATAAAATGTTAGCCCTCATCCTCTTATAAGTGTCCTCTAAGTCTTGGAAGAGGCTCTAAGGTTTCCCCAGAGCCTTTTTTTTCTCTGGGCTGCACAACCTTAACTCTCTCAGCCTGTCTCCATGGCAGAGGTGCTCCAGCCCTCTGAGCATCTTTGTGGTATCCTCTGGACTTGCTCCACATCCTTCTTATGTTGGGGGCCCTGGAGCTGGATGCAACATTACACGTGGGGTCTCAGCAGAGCAGAGGGGTACAGTCACCTCCCTTGCCCTGCTGGTCATGCTTCTTTTGATGCAGCTCACGATACTACTGGCTTTCTGGGCTGTGAATGCACATTGCTGGGTCATGTCTAGGTTTGCATCTACCATGATCTCAACACGTTTATTAATTTTTTTCACTGTAGTATACAGTAGCAAGTTTAGGTCCAAACTTGCTGTTTTTCAGAGACACAGATAGGCTGAAGTATATTCAGAGTATCTAAAAAGACAAATTTGAATTCTGCAAACTTAGCACTGTTTCTACCTGTTTGCAAGTTCTCCTTGTTAGGTGTGAGCTACAGTACTAAAAAATGGTGCTTATTTCATCCTCACAGCCCTCAAGTGAAACACTGAACAGAGTCAGACCAAAAACTGACCACTGCCAACCTTCATGTGGATCCTCTTTTCAGAAATAGGAAATTCTTTTAGCACATCTACTTCTATTGTAGCTTCATTTAAAGCCCAGGTTTGTTGAAAGGCTGGTGTCTCAGAGCCTTACTGAAGTCAAGGAACAGGGCTGACACTGGCACTTTATCATGGCCCCAAAATTACCAAGGACAACTCCTACCAAACAGTTTACTTCCTAAATATTATATGATATAATCTGCTGGTTTGAAAACATATAACTGGTCCAAACAATTGCTTACCATACCTTCCTTGTTGCACTACTGGTTTCTCACTTTCGACCCTGGTATTAATTTTATTAGTCATCCAATCACAGTTAATCTTTCTAGGGAAGAATAAAGCAAAAAGGCATTGAATGCTTCAGTCCCATCCTCAGTTATCTTCTTTCTTTGTCCACTGAGTAATGGTCCTGCACTTACATTTCTTTTAGTGACAGAACTGCTTTAGGCAGCCTACCCCTCCTCCTTTCCCTTTGCCATCCCTCTTTCCCTTGCATTACCGCTCATTTGTGCCAGTACAACAGTTTGCAGGACCGCATGGTGAACAAATTAACTGATTGAAGTTAAAAATAAACATGTTTTGCAGGGTTATTTCTTCATGCTCTTCCCTTCCTCTTCTTATTATTACTAATACACTTATCCAATATGCTTTTATATTGCTGTAAATCCTTTGCATAACATTTTATTCTTTGTCTCTATGTGTTTGTAGTTATATTATTTCCCACTGATTTGACCTACCTTCCATTCTCTTTTTCATTGTTTCCTAAATTTCATAGAATGGAGATGATCAGGCACCAGACAAGCTCTTATTAACCTTCCTACACCTTCCACATGATAATTTGAGCCCCAGAGCTCTCTTAATCAGCTTTTTGGAACTCTTTCTCCCTAGATTTTCTTCCCCTGAGATCTCTTCTACCAATCAGTTGAGTTTATTAATATATCTTCCCTTAAATACTTTTTGTTTTTTGTTTTCTGTATCTCTCTATCTTCAAAGGAATCAAGAGTGTTCATTCTCTTCTCTGCATCTTTCTACTTTATTTTCTCAACTAATTCATATCTACTGGTCAGAAGAGTACCCAAAAAGACTTTTTTTTCCACATGAACCATTCAAGTTTTTGGAGATTAAAGGCAGCTTCCAGAATAACCAAGGAATTTGCTATTCTTGCAGTGTTTCTGTTCTGACTGTAGTTTGGTGTCAATGTGCCCGACAGATAACAACCCCTGGGGTCTGAAATTTTCTGGGAGCTATTCAAGGCATTGGTCTCTCTTGCCTATCTGATGGTTGTTTAGCACATCCCATCACTCTGTTGGCTTCCTTTCTGTTTCAGAAAGATTGTTTCAGCAAGTCTCACACCGAATTCTGTCTCTCAGAGCCAGGGATATGTCCTTGATCTATAAACCACGTCTTCCCTCTTTTCCACTGTCCTCTCTGGACAAGCCATACCTTTTTACATCAATATTCCAGTCACATGAATCAGCCTAGCAAACCTCTGCTAAGCCAATTAAGACATAATTCTAATTATGTATTAAGATTCCCAGTTCCTCTGGCTTATTCCCCATACAGCTTACATTAGTGTATAACCATTTAAAATGTTCAGAAGATTGACCCAGTGGTTTCCTTTTCATCTCCCCTTCGTCCCTTTATGTACACACTCTCCTGTTTCTGGCAAATTTAAGTGCTTCCATATCACACACATTTAAAACTGGTAAACAACATCTGGGACCATACATTTTGATACTGAGGTAAATTATATTACTCAAATATTGCACTATTAAAATACCAAAATAAGCACTAGAATTTTATAAAGGGTGATATTTTCTGAAATATCAGCACAGTTACTGGATGTGTTAATAGAGTTAAAATAAGAATGAAGCAGATAGGTATTAGTCAGTGGAAAACATAATCCACAAATAAAAATCAGACAGACTAGAAATGAGTCATATAGACGATTTCTCATTAGCAGGGAATTTTTCCAAATCATGTTAGATCATCCCCACATCTTATCTCCACCTCAGGCTATCGAAAGACAAGGTAATACTTTATTTGTGAATGGTTTAAGGCTTTTTGTGCCTTGGATAATATGTTTACAAATTGGCTTGAACAGCCAAATTCCAGAAGACTTCAGACTGCTGACAAAGCAGCCCCTCCTTTTATCTCCTATATTAGATATAAAAAGCTTCCCTTGTGTTCTTTCATGTAAATCAGTACCTATACTTATACATACACAGACTTGTATGTAAACAGACAAGATTCACAGCCAGCAGATCAGCTATAGCTTCCTCAAAGTTGCAATAAGGCAAAAAAACCTTTAAAAAATGACATATTCAGCTAAAAAAAATGGCCACATTACACTATGGCAGTAATAACAAATGATAATATTTTACTTAGTACTTCCATCGCACTTTCCATCCATCATGGACTTGTATTTTGGCAGCAGCTTTCTGTGCATCCATTTCTTGCTGATATTTTCCAGCACAGGAAACCACTATATCTTTAATGTTAAACACTTTGAGTGTGTTTTGGTCACCTCAAGCATGTGGCATTGGTCATCATTAAACAAGCTACTACTGGCCTCACTTGTATCCTACAGAAATGTTGTTAATATGCATCAGGCTATAAAATCTGTGGTAGAACAAATAGATTGCTAATGCAGCCTTCCCTTTGTGCTGCTGGTCTCCACTGAATTAGGTATAACATCATTATACCCATCTTACACATGCAAAACACAGAGGAATCCCCCAAAGATTATAGTCCCAGTGACCTTAGTTTGTGACTATTCAGCTTGTGAAACTGGTTGATGATCCTTACATTTAATAAGAGAGACCTGGGAATCTTTCGCTCTGCAGTCAAAAAGTAAAACATTGAAAACTGGAATTGCACCAAATCAATTAGCTGTAAGGAGCAGATTAACTATGAGTGTAAGGGGGTTTTTTTTTGTCAGTCAACATAGACAGGCAGCTTCAGTGGGAGACTGAGATCTTATGGATCCATCAATTGCAGAAGAGCCCTGAGAATATGAAATCAGGCTCTTCAGTGAAACACCTGAACTTAAGCAGCGTAGATCCAACCATACATGATTCATGCAGACATGACAGCAAAACCAGGACTAGAAACAGCCTCCCAGCTCCCTGCCCACCATTGTAAAGATCATGATGTGTCTCTGGCAGAGCAAAGTCTGGGTCAGGAACCCGCATACCAGATATTTGCAACACGTCCAAACCACTGCCAAACCCAGATACCTGATTTACTATGCACCACCCCTACCAATGGGCATCCTCCTCAGAGTCCTGCTTGTAAACATAATTTAAAATTGGTTTCAAATATATAGTAGTGAAATAAGCAGCCTCGGGGCTGGGAGCCCTTGAATCATGGCCACCATCATGTGAAAGTGAATGGCTTGTCTCCTCTATGGACAGAGAAGCACCTCAGTGCTAATAGCAGTCTCACAGCAGACACGGGCATATCTTTCAGCCCACTCTCTGTGATAATAGATGCACTAACTTTTTGACTACAGCCTTGTGTTTACTGTGGTCGTTAGCTGAGACATTTCCATGTAAATAAAATATTCATCAAGCTCACAAAAATGTCCTCATAGCAATTATTGCACAAGAATAGTGAGCACAGGAGAAGGGGGGTCATTCATCCATTCCATATACCTGCTTAGGCTTGTTGCAAAGGAAGATGCCACTTTCACGGATGTTGGAATTAGGTCAGGTCTCCTGTGTAGAATCTGTGTGGGCCAAGGAATAAGGCTTGGCATCAGGAGACCTGGTTTCTATTTGCATAACTTCTGCTGAGTTACTCTATGGCCTTGAGCAACTCACTTTGCAGCTGCATGATGCTGTTTCCCACCCATCTGTAAAATGGGGTTAATGGTACTTATCTGCCTTCACAAAGTACTTTTGTGATATAGAGATGAAAATGATGATGACTGCTAATTGTTTTCACTCTCTCCATGGAGAGAAGCTTTTTTCCTTTCAGGAGTGTAAACCCAAACACATTTTCTGCTAGCTGTAGAGTTTAAGTTTCCATTTGCATGGATGGCAGCACCCTTTCCTATAATTTTTCATAAATGTGATGTGCAGCACCTGCGGCTGAAGAGGCCTGGCTAATATACAGCCTCAGAGAAATGATGGGCAGCACAACTGAACTTAGACTACAAAGAGGGCAAAACAGGGTAGAGGAAAACAAGCATATTCACGGGAACTGAGGGCAACAAGAGGTTGATTTGGCTCACCAAGGCGAGAAGGATATGCTTAAGAAGCTGTGATAAAGTCCATGTCTCCTGGTATTCAGATTAGTGAATTAACCATATGAACTTCCTTCCCATAGTGGTCCTTCTGGATTAATAACAGGCATTGCCAGGAAACTTTTCTTTGTGGTTTAGTTTTCATTTTCAGGGTATTTAGGCTCCCCAAATAACTATTTTTCCCACAGACTGATCACTGACAACATGCAGCAGTGGGATAAGTATCTGAAATTTCTTAGTTACTGGAAAAGAAGAGCTTCAGAGACCTTCCCTTATTAGCACATTAATTGCAGCTGTCACAGACAGCAATTATTTGCTCAATTTTCCTCAAATTCATAATTTTCTTAAAAAACAAAACCAGATCCAAAACCGCAGTAATGAATATTCAAAATATCCTGGCACTTGAAATCCTGTTCTCATTTTTCAGTTGGCACTGGCTTCCTCCTATCTGAACACCTTGCACACCTTTCAGGCATGTATGATTGACAGCTGTCCTGCATGCATAGCAAAATGAAGTTTAGTCCCTCATATCATAGTCAAATGTACTTTGACAGCCTCAGCGCTGAGCAGCACACCATGCAATCCACTCAGAACAGGTTCCTCCCAGAGCGAACATCAACTTGTCTTGACTACAGTGGACACTTCAGGTTTCTCTGCAACCATCTGGGTGTACTGGCTTTGGCTGGGATGGAGTTAATTTTCTCCAAAGTAGGTGGTACAGGGCAGTGTTTTGGATTTGTGCTGGAAACAGCATTGATAACACAGGGATGGGTTCATTATTGCTGAGCAGTGCTCACAGAGCCAAGGCCTTTGCTGCTCCTCACCACACCCCACCAGAGACGGGACTGGGGGTGCAGAAGGAGTTGGGAGCAGATGCAGTTGGGACAGCTGATACCAGCTGACCCAAGGGATATCCCAGACCATATGGCATCATGCTCAGCATATGGAGCTGGGGGAAGAAGAAAGAGGGGACATCTGGAATGATGGCATTTGTCTTTCCAAGTGACTGTTACACATGATGGAGCCCTCCTGTTCTGGAGATGGCTGAAGACCTATCTGCCCATGGGAAGTGGGGAATGAATTCCTTGGCTGATTTTGCTTGTGTGCAGAGCTTTTATTTTCCCTATGAAGCTGTCTTTATCTCAACCCATGGATTTTCTCACTTTTTCTCTTCTGATTCTGTCCCCCATCCCACTGCTGGGGAGTGAGCGAGGAGTTGAGTGAGGCTGAATTGCCAGCTGGGGTTAAACCATGACACTGGACAATGAAAATCATCTACAGCTATTGGTCTTGCAGCAGTAGAAGGGGAAAATATGGCAAGTAATTCCTATGATTCCTTTAGCCATGTCAGCTAAAAAAAGCTCAGGAAACCATGTTCCTCACCTTTAGTCTTTCCCTCTTTAAGCTATTTGCCTTCATTGGCTCCATCAAGAGTGGAAAGTGCAGTCCAAAAGAATCACAGCATCTATGTGAAACAGGCAATTTCTTCCAGGGACCTCAGTTCAGAAAAAAACATTCTCAGGAGCCTAAATGTGCTTTTTAAAAAAGTCCATAAGGCACCCCTGGTGTATGAATGTATGTATGTATGTATGTATGTATGTATATGTATATGAATGGACAATATTGCAGCCTTCACACTGAGAAGTGACGAGTTCAGGAGAAGATAGATTAGGCTATAAACAGCCCGTAGGGAGGGATGAATAGATACCTGTTGCTGGGGTGCTAAGGAAGCCATGTACCTGGTCCACTTGCATCAGACAAAAAAAGTGCAGGTAATTTTAACTGAGTAACACTGATCTAGTACAGTATATGCAAAATCAGTTTGTTATGATGGAGTATTTAGTATCATTATTTAGATTAGTGCATTATATCCCTACACAGTGCTTTTATGACCATCTAATGTAACCTACATATCACCTAGCAACTTCTGTAACTCCATGACTAATGGTTAAACTACAGCATATCTTTTAGAGAGAGGCCACATCTTGATTTAGAGCCTTCAAGTCATGAAAAATATAACACCTCCCTTATAAATTGTTCCCAAGGTTCATTACTCTTCCTGCTAAAATTTGCACCTTATCTTTAGTTTGAATCTGTCTGTCTTTGACTTCCAGTTAGTGGATCTTGTTATACCTCTGTCTGAGGGATGAAAGAGCCATATCCTCTTGAAAGCTGTCTTCCTTTGTAGGTCCTTACAGTGTCAGCAAGTCTCCTCCTAACCCTTTTTCCACAAGCTAAATACACTTAGTGTCAAAATTATTCTTTCTTGGGGTGAGAAGATTGATGGTACCAAAATCAGGCAACTACCTGTACCTACTTGCCTGAGCATCCCTGTTTAATCAGTGGAGGCTCCTCCAGAAGACAGTTTAGCTAAACTCAAATGTAAACATGCCCTGAAGGTGTCTGTCTCTCTTAGTATCTATTTAACTATTCTAGGACAAATATGACTCGCACTTGGATTAAGCAACTGAAGTTTGGTGAGTTTTGCAGCCTTTAAATCATTTTTATCTCTTTCTGATATCCTTTTTATTTTCTCAACAACATTTTGGAAGGATAGACATGAGAAATTGAGACTCGTGCCAGCGCCAGATTCCCTCAGTAAAATAATATGTGGTTAGTGATGCCTCCATTGCCCTGTTCAAATTTGACCAAGAGCAAAATTAGCCTTGTGTTTTAGCCATCAGCTCCAGGTTCACAGTTCATATTCAGTATATTGTCTGCAATGACCTTTCTGTATTTTTTTCAGAGCTTCTGCTTTCCCCTAATATAGTCCCACATTCCCTAAGGCTCAGAGATACAGAATTTTCAATTTGGGGTTATATTAAAATAGATTTTTAGTGTACTCAGAGCTGCCAATCAGGATCAGGACCTCACCATGCAAACACACAGTGAGAGACAGTCCCTGCCCTGAAGAATTTACACTCTAAATTAGACAAGACAGACAGTAGTAGTGTGTGTGGGCGGTTAAATGGAGACACTGAGAAGCGAAGGCCACAGAGAGGTTTGAGGTCTCCCAGGCCTTCCCACCCTCACTAGCTTATCAAAGGGATGTATGAGACTTGTTTTGCTGGTGCTCACTGAGCTACACCATCTTAGCATCATTTTTGGTGCAACCCCACAGGGCTGCAGGTGCAGGGCCGCTACCACATGACCAGTTCTGTCTGACCCATATTCCACAGGAGGTTGAACATATTTTGTCAGAAGTTAGCACTGGATGGGTAAAGTCTGTGCTTCAGGAGGTCCCAGGGACAGGACTATGACTAAGATGAAGCTTCCTGCCAAAGCTTTTTCCAGGCACAGACACTGTTTGTGCTTGTGGCCAGGACCAAACTAGGGCTCAGCCATTCCCAGAAACAATGCCTATCTTTTCAGTGGCTGGACCAAACGAAGGTTAAAGTGGCTGGGTTTTTTTCTCTGTTAGTTTTAATTTATCTCCGAGCATCAAAACAGATGTACAACATGAAGATCTGCCCATCTCCTTATCAGCATACCTTTCTTCTCACATGCTTCAGGGTAACCACCCAGGTTTTCTTAGGCCTTTTTTTACTCCAAATCTTTGCAACAGGAAGGATTTGAAATATATTTTAGAGATCTAATTGAGCTTTAAATGTTTTTGAGAACATTTAAGTTATCTCGGTCAGCACAGACTTTCCAGCTGAGTAGTTTGAAGCCCTACAGCCAGAGGTGCAGCCACAGGAAAACTGCTGTGAATGGAAGGGTGACATGTGAAGAACTTGTTTTCATGAGTTTGTGAGCCATCCTCATGCTTTGGGCAGCTGTGCAGCTTGTGGATATGTGAGCAAGCTGGAGATAGGATTCACATGGTACGGGTTTCCATAGGTCCATTCTGCTTCAGTTGAAGTCCATGTAACTTCTTTTGTTCTTAGCAGCAAAAGGAGGATTTGACCTTTATTTTAATCTTACTTTTTCTGTCACTGCCCACTTTTTGTTCCTTTGCAGGTTTTCAACATGACATGGGATAAATTGCCAAAGTGTTTCCAAAACAGGTCTGCAAGGTAAAGCCAGACTTTCTGTTGTAATAGTTATCCTCAGTTACTCCAAGCTGGAGTCAGGAGCTATGTTGATCTTGACCCCATGACACCATCAAAGCTGTAAGACCAAAATGTAAAATGGGAAAAAGCCAAACCAGAACAAAGTAAAGCAGAAAACTGAAAGAGGGATCTGGTGGGGCTGGGATTGGTGATGGCAAGAACAAACAGGGACTGACAAAAGTAGAAAGGATGAATCTGACCCCTATTATATGGTATTATGCTTTGAAACAGCAGCCTTGAAAGGGAAAATGGGAGCTAACGCCTCTCCCTTACCTTACTGACAGATATAAATATCAGTTAATTAACTTTCCTCAAGGACAACAGGAAAAATTGCTGACCACCTCTAAAAAGAACATAGGTAAATCAAATTTTTGCTTGTAGTCTATTAGCCACAAAAAGGTGAAAATTATATATACATGCATAAATATGTTTGTTATAATAAGATACACATATAAAAATTAAAATAATAACGATAAAAACATCACTCTCCACCTATGGTGCTGCATGAAATAAGGAGTCAAAAAAATTCCCTACCAACAAAACATGTGTATTTAATGAATACTAAATAAACGAGACAATAAACATTTCACAGGCAACCTTCATTTTGGATTTTCTATGTTTTTCAGTGTTTGACTTTGAAACATTAGTAGCATTTGTCCAGGCTGGCTTGAGATGTATTCTGTTTTTTTGGTAGCAATGTCATCTTTCTCTGCAAAGTGCCTCTTTGCCCTGTGCTGCTGTTAGGGAGACAAAGAGAAAAGAGAGATAAAACCAGATGTGCTGGGTACTAATCTGATTGCTTAACATGTTTTTCTGGAAGATGCTCTGATACTGTGACGATTCAAGCTAAATGAGAACTTGCAGATAAGTGGAACTGAGCCCCAGGTTGTCAGTAATGAACTTCAACTAACTCACACTGGGCCTAAGCCCAGTAGCACTGGGCACTTTTACCTACCACAGAAGGCAATGATAAGACATGAGTATGCCGGTCTCCCTGCGGATCCAAGATATTATACCACTTGCAGGCAAAATTACATTAGCTGCTTACTGTGCTGCAAATTTTAATGGTTTATAAGCAACAAGAAATTACCACATTGTAAATTTGGGATAGATGACACAAATCAGACAGACTTACAGGGGATGCTCCCTTTGCTCTCAGCTGAGTTATACTTTATTAATATCCTGCTTTCTCTTTGTTTACAGCACTGATTGGTTTTATGAGTGGGTGAAGTGCATTTGGCTCATTTGTTTTGGTTTAGCATAGAGAAATGAGAAAAAGAAAAGAAAGAAAAAAGAGAATCACTCTTGCAGCTCTCCCCTTTTCCCAGACCTCACACCCACACTAGAGGAAGAGTTATGTTAGTGACAGGATAAGTGTCACTAGGCATAGCAATCCTAACATTGTTTCCTTGATGGTGTGCCTAAATGACATTGTGGTAGGCGTGCTTGTTTCCTGAAAGGGGACATCTACCCTTTGCTGTTTGCTTTGGGTTTCCTCTTGCTGCTGCCACCAGTTCTCTTCCTAAAGCAGGGACCAGAGTGCACACAGAACTGCAGGCCATGTGGCTGATGGCACACACATACCTGTCCTCACCATGCACATATGCAAGCAATTCCCTGGTAGTACAGCACTGCACATCCTGCAGTGCTGGATGGGGATTCCATCCCCTCTCTGCAGTGAATCTACCAGTGCAGCAGTGCAAGAGTGGATCTGTGCACATTACAATCGTGTGTGAATACTTTCCTGATGTCCTGCAGATGCTGGAAAGACACAGAACTCCTGACATGAGTGTCCTTTTATCCTGCTGTGTTCACTAGAGAGGTAAATTTCACATGTAAAGTCTTGGGGGAATTAGTCCAGCTATTTGGGTGAGCAGTCAGTAAGTGGATGTATATGGTTAAACCCTGGGCTACAGTATTTGACACTCAGCCTTTAGAACCATGGGACCATTAAAGGACATCTAGTCCAACCCCTCTGCAATGAGTAGGAAGTCTTCAACTAGATCAGGTTGTCCCCTCTAACCTGACCTTGAATGTTTCCAGGAATGGGACATCTACCACCTCTTTGGGCAACCTGTGCCAGTGCACCACCACCTTCTTTGTAAAAATTGTCTTCCTTATATCTAATCTTAATCTACCCTCTTGTAGATGAAAACCTTTACCCCTTGTCCTATTGCAACAGTCCCAGATAAAACCTTTGTCCCTATCTTTCTTATAGACCCACTTTAGGTATAAAAAGGATGTGATAGTGTCACACAGGACTTTACCCGGGTGCCATGACTGTTTGTTTTCTTTAACACCCTAAAGGAGGATTTTAACTCTTCCTCTGAGACTTGAGAAGTCAGATTCACATCACCCACACTAGAACATGCAGCCTAAAGTGAGGACAAAAAGTGAGTATTCTTATGCATGGGACTGTTTCTCAAATATGTTTACCTCTAAATGAGTGGGGTTAAGGTGTAATGAATTGCATCCAGAGCAACCCATTTTCCTCTGTCTCTGTGCTGAGCTCCATGCTCAGAGACACAGTAATATTGTATGCACAACTTGTGAGATGCGCACACTAATATTACAGCTGCCACTTAGAAGGCCAGTGAGGAGGGAGTAACAAATGCTGCATTGTCAGTTTGCAACAATAAAGAATCATTTTCATTCCTTGTGCACAAGAGCTCCAATTATAATCTAATTCAATTCTGATTAACTATGCTTTGATGGCATTTCCATTACATAAAAAATAAATTTATTAGCCAAGTATAATATGTTTTGTCTATAGTTCCAATGCTAATAAGGAGACTGTTTAACTGCCTTAATGCTGCATTTTAACCACAGTTATAAGCTATTTCCTCAAAATTTATAATCGGGGTGTGCAAATATTACATTGGAAACTCACAGAAAGGAAAATTATCAGGATTTACAGGTGAGCTGCTAATAAAGGCTTATAATACATTTAGTTTAAATCCCATCCATTAAGAATTTTTGTAAGGCTTTCACCAAAGAGTCTTCCCAGGTTCTTCATCCCATGCTAATTGCATGGTCTGGTGAAAGGTGGCAAACATGACGGGAGCAAATTAATGCTGCTTTATCTAAGGATTGTTAATGACTCATTGCAGGTATGTCTAAAATACAGACACCTAATCTTATTTTAGCACCACAGCTGAGTTTTTATGTTCTCTAAATGATCTTGATGGCTTCTGTGCCACCAGCCTCTCCAGCAATCCTCAGCCTGTCTCTGAGTTCCTGATGGGCTTGTACCCTGCTATTTTAAGTGCTGTTCTGGGATCTTAAGGACAGACTGCTCGCTCTTGCCTTCTTTGCCCAGTGCACAAATGGATGGAGGCTCATAACTAATTAGGCATTCTGATTAGTGGAGCACATATTTATGTTTCCACCCAGGGCTGTAAGGCATGTATTTGAGCTATTACAAATGAGAACCCGAAGCAATCCTCCCTCCTGCACAAAGGAATCACAAAGTTGGATCAGCATCTGCATCACTTTGCTAGTCTTCAAGCAATCATTTGCCTTTTGGCAGACTGTGCATGGGATGCTGGCATGGAGTTTGGAGGCTTATAGTTCTGCTCTGTGCCAAAACATGAGGGGCTTTACAGAGTTAGAACAAACTACAAAACTGTATACTGTGAGAAAACACACTCAGCCCAAACTCAACCCATTCACTGCAGAAAAGACCTACCCTGACAATCCAACTCAAGGTAAATGATAATTTTTGTGTAAACTGCATTTGAACTGAAATGGCCACTGCTTGGGCAGCTTGCTTTAGTCAAGAAACAGTTGTCTTGGAAGAAGCTAGTTCCCACAGCTCTGGAACCAGTCAAGATGGATGCAGTAACAGATGGAACATTCTGATTACCCCAGATTGATATCTATGGAAGCTCCGTTTTAATTACATTCTACAGTGACGGAAAACCAGACCCCTGCTGTACTTATGAATTACTTTCTATTCCAATTTACTTATCACGGATGCCATTAGTTTATGTGAACAGAAATTAACACTTGTTTTCTTTTTCTCTTTCACAATTTCTTTTCAGAACAAAAACACTTCTGTTGGAAAGTCATCATGGAATCAAATTATATCTGCAGGAAAATAAAAATAAAAAAAAAACCAACAAAAAAGCACCATAAATAGCCCCCCAAAGTTCTGAAGTAATATCTTCCAAGAGGAGCAGGAAGACAGAAATGCCAAAGGCAATTCAATCCATTAGTCAGCCTTCTCCAATTATTTATGATGAGCAATTTATCCAATCTTTTTAATAGTCTTATGGGGAAAATGCATTTTCCACAAACAGATCAACAACTTAATATTTACTTTTTTTCCCTCAGCTTAAATCTTCTTTTTATTCCTTAACAAACATCTGTAGACAATATATCTAAGCTTCTGAGTTTGTCATTTTCTTTGCAAGTGCAGTTGCTTACATGGGTAAGAGATTTATTATAGCAATCCAATAGATCAAGTCACAAGAAGATCTAATGACTGGACTCTAAAGCTGAATTAATTGACTCTGGATATACTGCATAATTTTTTAATTTTAATTTTTTGGGGGGGACAGTTAGGGCAATTAGTCATTGGGATAACTTATCTGGAGATAAGGCAGATTTCCTACGACTGCAAATCTCTGATACAAGAGTTTCTAAAATACATATTTCAGCTAAACTGGAAGATGGGAGCTACCTGTCAAACTCCATGGCCTTTTGCTTGTAGGATGTCAGGTTAGATGAGCATAATGTTCCCTTCTGGCCTTAAAACTTATGAAGTATTTATTTCAGACATGATCTGTACTAGTCACCTAGGTCAAACAGTGAGTCAAACATTTATGAAAAACCAGACAAGCAGATACAAGCATCACCATGGGGCAGAAAGTGGTGAATTTCACCCTGTGAAGTGCTTCAGCCGGGTTCTCAAAATGATGACCAGAAAGCTGAGGGCAACCTGCAGTTCTAATCCAGCAGCTCAAGTGACAATTTGAAGGGAAACAACTAACACTGAAATTAAATATCATCACCTTAGATGGCAGGTTACAGCCGCTGAAAATGTGCTTGTGTGCTTGTGAAAATTTGCTCATTTCTAGCCTGTAAATTAAACAGAAATTTACAATTGATACGTAAAAAGGAAAAAGAATCAAACAAACCCTGACCCCACAAAAACCTCATTAAGACTTTATTCCAGAGTGCATGAAAAGAATCACCACCAGGTTTCCACGCAAGATGGTTACAACCTCTTCTTTGTGCCTAGTGCTGGTGACAGCATCTGCAAAGGTGCTCACTGGAAACACCTCATAATCACTAAGAGCTGGAGGCACTTCAGAGGCATCAGCTCAAACAATTAAAGAAGTAGGAGGACTAATCTGTGAGGAAACAACCTCTGAGTAACTTGGGAAAGTGATGAGTAAGGCACTAAGTTGGCTCTAGGTGACTTTTATGGGAGGTTTTGCAGTTTTGCAGAGGTTCAAATGGGATCTTGACGAAGGAGAAAGATATGCTAATCAATGGCAAATGTTCCAAATGTGTGAAAAAGAGGAGGAAGTGGAATATTTAGCCACTGCAGAGAGTAGAAATGAGATGGAATTAGAAAGGAAAAAATATAAGTGAACATTTCTAAAATATCAGAATTTTTAAAAGGTAAATGATGAAGAGAAAATGAATGGAACAATCCAATAGAACAGAATATGGTTTATTAAAGTTTTAGCTACCTTTTCTCATGAAAATGTATTAGAAGTTGACTAGACTGGAAATTGAGATTTCCTAGTCCTGGGAGATGAACCTGCATAAGGGTTTGAAAAATATTCAGTTGATTCTGTAAGTTCAGGATTCCAGTTTTTTATCTTTATTGCATGCCAAAGCCCTCTAACCTGAGTCTTTCCAAGACAAGAGGTTTTCAAAAACAGAGTCCTCTTNAAGGATGACTTTTTGATAAGATCTTGAATATAAATAAATATATATATAGCTATATAAAGCTTCAGATCAGGTTTTAGAGGTTTTTGTCTTATTGTCCGTTAAGGCAAAGTCTGTCATCAATGGAGTTGAATTTAATATCTATTGAACAGTAAGCTGCACGGTATCTAATCTTCTGACCTGTTCAGTGAAAAAGTGCCACAACAATTCTCATCTTTTGCCTTCCTATTATCCATTGTTTATGTACTCCTATCCAAATATGTAAATTATGAATAATGAGGACTCACAGGAAGGAAGTCTGGTTCAATATTTCTTTCCATTGAGATGAATTATCCTTATTTTTCCCTAGTTTGGGTTTTGGAGTTTTTATGGTGTATGTTTTGTTCTTTTTGTTAGTTTTGATTTTTTTGACTGGAAGGTCAGCACTACAAGAAAAATCACCAATTCTAAGAAGAGACAGTTGTTAGCAGTTTAATGATCAGTGAGTAACCAGATCCTGCAATGACCCGAGGGCTCATGCTTCAAGAGTCAATGACTACTGAAGATACACAACCGTTCCCAGCCTTGATCCCTATTTATACAGTTCAGAAAAACACTGAGAGCAGGAGAAACCATGTTGATGGCAATAAGGCATTTAGAGTCTGGAGAAGCTGCTGTTCCCTGGTCATCTGTAAATAAAACCTCAAATTTTCTCCTGACTCTGAAGCTGCTGCAAATGATATGGAATGTTGATGTTGGATACGGAACTAGTTTAATAGCTTTAATTACAATATAGAAATATATTGAGTTCATTTTATATGCATCCTCCCCCTTTTAGCAGTTGGCCTCCTGTTTGTTCTTTGTGGAGATGCTGGATAATGTGTGTGATGTATTCAGGCAGCTCTTTCCAAAGACAGATGTGAAGCACAGTGCATGAGGAAGAAAAAATTGGTGAGGCATGAAAAAGTACTAAGTGAGAACTAAAAAATAAATTTCAAAGTTGTTCAAACAATATTTTATAGGAAAATTAGGTAGCTGTCTCCAGACGGATCCCAAAGCAGTCCATCTGTTTGGTTTGCATGGAAGCAGTCCCCAAGCAAGGAGCGACAATCAAGCAGTTAGAGTCTGCAAAGGTAACAGACCCCACTCCAAGTTAGCAGAGCTGCTATAGAACTCTCTCTGTTTCATGTCAGCCAAAAAATACAGATTTGTTGCTGTGTTTACACCAGGGATGCACCACCTTCTTTGCTCTAAACCTGGTGTGGTCTTCTCTAGGTGTGATTCTCTAAAACTGGAAAGTTCTTATCCCTACTCTACACTACCTACATGTCCTACTGGATTCATCACAGCATCTACACTCTCCAAGCACACCCAGAAAAATGTATTGCATGGGCTGCTGAAACCTTCTGCCACACAACAGGTAGGAGAAGACTGTAAATGATGACCAGCTGTAATGTCTGTCCTGGTCTTCTGGAAACTCTGGTGCATCATCCTAAGTACATTCCTCTGTGCCCAAAGGCAAGGGCTGGCTGCAGACTGAGCAAAGATGGAATTTTCCTCTGAAAACACTAGCTGTGTGGAAACTGGACGCATTGAGGAGAAAAAAACCCCTGCCATTCCCTCTAGACTCAGGTGCCAGCATGAACAGCCACTCCATAGGCCAGGAAAGTACTGAGAACATGGCTTGTGATGGGCTTTATATTGCCTGAAATGGGAGCTCTCAAAGCAGCACAACAGTGTGAGAAATGGGCTATGAAGAGACCAGAAGGAAGAATGGACTGGAGCATGCTGAACAAAGAGGAAATCACATAATAAGAGAGAAACTGTATGGCCCTTGGAAAGACCTCTGGTAGTAAAATCGATGTTAACCATATCACCTTGTAAATTTGCTAAATGTATATAACTATGTTTCCTCTGGATAATATTTTGATTGTAAAGAAGAGCCTTCCTCAAAAGATAAATATATTTCAAAGGAAGTTTCAGTGGAGTTTTAACAGATCACACTTATGCTTTTGTAAAAGGAAAAGAATTGCAACATTCAAACAGTGCAAATCATAAATTTATGGCAAGCTGCAAGTCTTCTTGTGTTAGTTTTTTGTTTTGTTTTTTTTTTTTTCCTTTCTTTCCTCCAAGTTAACTGTGAGGAGGCCAGCTGTGTGTGCTTTCCTGGCATTACAGCCAGTGAATGTTTCTTTTCAGGCAGGTTGGTTGTGGGTCAGAGGGATATTAAACATTTGCATTAATAATAATCAAGACTATTTACCATCGAACCAAGCTGTCGACTCAATAGTCTGATTACATCATCTTTGGGAGAGGAAATGAAGTGTAGCATTCATTAGAATGTAGTGAAATGAATTTAAGCAGTTACTAAAAAGCGTTAAAACTCATCTCCCACTCAGTTTCCTTAGGGATAAAAACCAGTAGACTAGGAGAAAGGAATGGTCTCAGCTATCCTGACCCTTGTAAGTATTTTGTTAAGAGCTACTCATTTAATAAAAAGTGCATTTTAACTCAGGCTAACAGAAAGTTCTGGCATATAGAAACCAGAGATACCATACTTAGAAGGCAGGGAGAGGCTATGGCCAGCAAGATCTAAAGCTTCTTTGTGGATAACCAACTGGAAAAAAAAATATAAAAACTATGAGTTGCTTAAGAAAGAATGCAAACAAAATCTTTGTATGCTTAGTCATTAAGTTGATAGGACTTGTGAGGTTTTTTTTCCTGGACTGTTTCCAGCGATCACAGTTACAAATAAGATATTAATTAAGAAAGATTTTGGGAATTAGCTTAAAAGGATAATCTAGGATAGACAAATATGCCTTTAAGGGGGAATCAGAGTTTCACAATCTGTTTAGTGTACTGGTAGATGATGCAGAGCAGACATGGTCATAAGGTATATGCATTGAGGGAAGGAAGAGCTTTCTGACTGTAAGTTGATCTTTAATTTCATAGAATCATAGAAACATTTAAGTTGGAGAAGACCTTTAAGATCACCAAGTCCACCCATTAACCTGCCAGGTGCCCAGCCCACCTCTAAGACATGTCAACAGGTGGCACATATACACATCATTTAAATGACCTCCAGGGATGGTGACTTTACCACTTCCTTGGGCAGACTTTTTCCAGTGCTTGAGAAACCTTTGGGTGAAGAAGTTTCCCCTAATATCCAACCTAAACCTCCCCTGGCACAAATTGAGAATGTTTCCTCTTGTCTTATTGCTTGTTAATTGGAAGAAGAAACTGACCCCCACCTCTCTTGAACCTCCTCTCAAGCAGTTGTAAAGAACTTAGAACCAATAATACCAAACAAATTGCACCAGCTCGTGTTTGGAAGCAGACACTAGATAAATTCAGACTAAACCGTTAGCATGATTAGGTCCTCAAAGAATGTATCTGGATTTCATGGTAGCCCTTCATCAGTTAAACTGTTTAATTCAAGATCAAGCTATCACACACCCATTTGAAAAGCAAAACTCACACAGACAGAGGTTGTCGAATTGACACAGAAGTTATTGAGTAAGTTCTGTGCTACAGGATAACACAAAATTGAAGGAGAGATCTACTAGAGCATGAGGTCCCCTGCGGACAGCTATGTCACTGAAGGATGCAGCAGAGAGGTACTGAGAGTGTCCATCCTGCTGCTGAAGCCCTGGCAGCCCATTGATTCCCCAGCACTAAACTGGAGTTTCTCCAAGTCCTTGACCCCAGACCTCCAGACATATCCAGGTAATAATCCAAGAAAATAGCTGTCCCTGATCTGTCTCTGATTCTCCTGCAATGGGTGAGAGGCTTCTGCACTGAGCAAAAGCCAAGGGACTTGTGCCTCATTCTAACCCCGCCTTTGGTTTCTGTGTGCAGTGGCAGTTTCCTGTGCTGGTGCCTTGGCTGGAGTTCTCCCATGTCACACAGGCAAAGAGATGCTCACACACGTCACGCACAGCAAAGAGATGCTCAGCCCTCCCACTCCCCACATAGTGGATGACTGCCCCATGTCTCCGCACTCCTTGTTGGAAAGTGAGGGCAGAGGATCATATGGACTCTCATACACAACTGTTTTGCATTTGTAAAAATTACAGTTCCCATCCTTTTTCTTCTACTTGGATACAGAGTGGTTTATTATTAATGATTCAGCCCACACTAGAAAAACACATCTATTCAGAAAACTGCCTAATGTGTTGATGCTGACTTTTTTTAATCATCATCCATTTAACACTGACAAAGATTAGTACATCTTGAAAATGTATTGTTTAACCGTAGCAGATAACACATTTTCAAATAATACAATTTTCATCTTTAGTCTCTAAAAAGTGGTGATTAGAAATATGTTAATTATCTGCTACATTCAGCTTGTTTTTGTAGTCTTGAAGAAAGTGCATCTCAAGCTACATTTACAGAATGAACTTTTGAAAGCAAAAAGGTTATGTCAGTTTTATAATACCATAATACTTACGGGCTGAGGTACCTCAAACAAATCCAGTTCTAGAATCATACAATTGTTCAGGCTGAAAAGGACTTTTCAGATCATTGAGTTCAATGGCTAACCCAGCACTGCCAAGCCCACCATTAAACCGTGTCCCCAGGTACCACAACTTTTAAGGTCTTTTAAGTCCCTCCAGGTGTTGCAGTGACCCAGCCCACTGGGGGCTGTGGCAGGGGGTCTTCCCCCAGGCCTGAGAGGCAGGCTTCTCCTAAGGACATTATGTACCCCAGTTCTGTTCCTTTGATTGATCCACTGTTTCTCCCTGCCCCCTTTTTATTCCTTACATGTATGTTTTCCCTTCCCTGTATTCCCTGTTGGCCCTTGTACCTCCCTCGTGG
Source organism: Dryoscopus gambensis (assembly GCA_013389985.1). NCBI lineage: Eukaryota > Metazoa > Chordata > Aves > Passeriformes > Malaconotidae > Dryoscopus > Dryoscopus gambensis. Next base: position 59,985 of record WEIT01000209.1, read on the forward strand.
TATTCTCATTGGTCCCCTTACCCCAGCCCTGTCCCTGTACCGTCCCTGCACCCCAGCACCCTCGATCCCGATGTCTGGCCTGCCCTGCGAACCTCCTGTATAAGGTCCAGGTCCTTCCTCCATTTTGTTCTTGGCTCCTAACCTCCCCATGCCATGAGGCTCAAATAAATCATCTCGTGTGCAAGAACATGCCAGAACCCTTCCTGACTCTTTCATCGTCCGCCTGTGTGTGTGTGTGTGCCAGCTGCTTCTCTGACTAAACTGATGCTACCTGCTTCACCCCTATGAGAGTCTGACCCCTGCGGAGATGCTTCCTCCAGGGAGCCACCCAGAAATGGAGGCTCGACGAGCAGGGCAGAACGGGGGCCTTGGTGCATCCAAGCTCATCAGCTGGAAGGGCAGTGGCCCCGCAGAAGTGACTCCAAACCCCATGGAGACATCTTCGGGAAGGTCGCAGCACCCTCATCTACCACACCACTACATCCAGGGATGATGACTCCATCATTTCCCTGGGAAGTCTATTATCACATCTCTTTAGCTAGCTGGAGTGAGCTGCCCCAGCTGAGACTCCTCCCAGCTGCTTGTGCCTCCCTGAAGCTTCCCCACAGATGAGGTGATGTCAGAACCTGCAAAGTCCTTGACTCAATATAAATGTAGCTAAAATTTTCTTCAAAAAACATAGCTACTCTCAACAATTTTGGATATTTGCAGTTATGGAGCTTTCAATATTATCAGAAATATTTCAAATATAACTTTTTTCCTCCACTATTTGTATGTATGACAGAAAGCAAAATAAATATTTATCTTATCTATGTGTATGTACAAGCATATAAATATATATGTGTACACATATATGATTTAATTTTTTACTTATTTTTTTTCTACCTCTATCTGACTATTAGTAATCTTAAAATAATGTTATTCCATTCATCCATTGTGACAAAACCCAGGTTTTACAGGTAGTTATGTATGATCCTTTTTTCTTGTTGGACATAAGGAAAACTTTTACAACTCTCTAAGTATGAATAAATTTTTTTTGATATGGCACAATGGGTATATTATGCAAAAAGTCCTTATCCACTTTAGTTTATCCTAAGTAATTCATTTGATTAGATTTATGTTTCCTTGTTTTGATTTGTTTAAACCAGATTTGACAGTGATGAGCATCTTTTAAGAGCAGTATAGCAATAAGAGGACTGACGTGTGTATAGACCCTGCTATTGGAGTTTCAAATACTGGAAACAGGCTTTGGGTAGATCTACCGGAAACACTTTTAAGGATGAAGAGATATGCTAATCCTTTTCTTTCTTTCAGCCATAAGCCACCACATTTAAATGAAATACTGTATTATTTTACAAGGTGAAAAGAGCACTAAAGATTTTGACTTTCCAGTGGACAAATCACCCTGGGATTTCCAGGTCAGCTGCAACCAGATTCCTCTCAGTGACTCAAGGTGATACAACCTTTTTCTCTGTGACTTTTACCTATATCTGCAGTTCAAAAAAAATGATGACCTGTCAGCTTTCTGCTCAGTCAAATAAACTGATTGGGGTTTGCATTCTTTCACGGTTGGCTCTGAATGGAAAAGGTGTTCTGCTTTGATACCTGCTATGCATTTTACAAGTAATTACTATGTTTATTCCTTTTTATAGAACATGTATGTACAGACCTGGTGTGGCACTGTGAGTAGATGTGTACATGCCTACACCATCACATTCATGCATTTTGTAGGTAACCAAAGGATCCTTCTGCTTCTGCCAGCTGCCTGAAAGGACCGTGTGTAATTTAAAGAAGTCTAGGCAGTCATGAAACTAGGATGGGGAAAGATCACAGTTTTAAACCACCCTGTGCTCCTCACCAAAGACATAAAACTAGGTAGAGTCAAGTGGAAAACTTCACTGCAACAAACATGTTGCATAAAGGAAAAAGTCTACCAATAAAGGGGATTCTAAAATGAAAGACTTTGGGCAGACTGGCCATTCTCAGCATTACGGAGTAGCTACAGCTGCCGTGGCAGAGCCTTAGGGCAGAACCTGACACGGTTCCAAATAATAAAAATTGGGATATTTTCTACGACTTGGTTCTCTTGTTGATACCATTCACCACGTATTTCTTAATTTCATACACTAACACTGCTGCTTCCATAAATTATCACATTTTATGGTTTTATTGCTAGCAAAATAAACTTTGATGACATATTTAAAAGGCATCAAGGCTATGAAAATGAGTTTGAATTTGCAGAATATTTTTAAGTTGTATTATTTTCAATATATTACAGTCAAAGGTGGAAAAAAAAAGTGTTTAAATAAAAGTGACACAGTGAAGGTTATTCTGGCCACATATACTCACAGACACATGTAAAAACGACTTGAAAGATGTCCCATCTGCCAGGTCTCTCCATCTGACTGAAGCAGGGAGTTGCTTTGGAGCCAACCCATGATAAATAGAATGAATACAACAAAAAATGTGGCAGGCAGCTTCTTGTCAGTCTTACTAATTAAAAAAAAAAAGCAAACAGATGGACAAGCAATGTCTGTTATTCAACAGGGATTTGGGTGCTTTAAGTGAGAAGGCACTCTCAGAATTTTCCTAGGATGTTAAAAGGAGTGTCCTTACAGATGAGTTTCCAAATTCTAGATCTTAGGGCTTGACACTGTGTTTGACTGTCCTCCTGCAGCATCCCCTGCCATGCACACTGGTATTGCTTTTATACAGAGTTCTGCCTTGCCATGAAGGAGCAGGGCTGAGTAGTCCTTGGAGAAATGGGAGAGGAAAGGGTAATGGTGCTATTCTTAGTATTTTTCAGTCTTCAATTTGTAATATATATAATATATAAATACATAATTATACATTGTGATTTTAGTTTCTTGTTATTAATAATGCAACATATATTAGATATAATATATATTATAATGTAAAATAGTCAGCTTTTGCTGACTATAGCAAATTATTACCACATCAACAGTGTCTGAGGGAGGATTGCTAAGAGGGAGGGTGGTTGCTTCTGAGAAGCAGCAAGCCTAAAAGCAAACAAATGAAAGAGGAGAGGGAGATGCAATGCTTGAAGCTTGCTCTGAGATGAGTGTGAAACAAGATGCAAGAGACAGCACACATGAAATAACATGAGGTGAAGTGATATGCCAGGGAGGGTTATGTTGGCTCACGAACAATGTGCTTCAAATCAGTGCAAAGCACCAGATGCTGCAGATGATTATAAAGGTGAAAAATGGAGGGAGAAGAAAGGGGATAGCGACTACCAGGCAGAAATGATGATGGCTTTATTTGTAGCAGCTTGGACAGAGCTAAGGGGGACTAAAAGTGAAGTGGAAGTGACAGGAGACAAACTGGAAAGGTGCTGGTTGAGTGGTAACCACACAGGCAATGAGACCTGGTTAGTACTTTTTCAAAGGCGAATGAGCCCTGATTCCACTGCATTAATATCAGGAGAATCAGACACAACCATGGATAGAAAAATCCTACATAAAAAATAATCACAAAATCATAAAATCTTAGGATGGTTTCGGTTGGAAGGGGTCTTAAAGATCATCTAGGATCAATGCCCTTGCTGTGGACAGGGACAGTGTAACAACTGGAATAGCGGAAAAACATGTTTTGAAAAGCATTTTTTTTCCTTCAGTTTTCTGTCAATATAAACATATAAAGCAATTATCTCATTTGAACTTTTGGGACCTCTGTTAATGATGTTATAGTGTAAGACATCATTTCTGCAAAGACTTACAGACGTTTTTAAGTCTATACACAGTATAATTTTTGTAGGGCTTTATTCAGTGCACAGCAGTGAGTATGTATTTAAGCTTTTCCAGGGCAGGAAGAATACCAGTCTCAAGAACTCCAGAACTGATGAGCTGAGCTGCCAAAGCCATGAGATTTAGCCTGGAAGTTATTAAAATTTCCTGTGTTAGCCTCCAAAATTTTGCTTTTTGAACAGCCTCTTTTGACTTTGAGCATATCAGCCAACTCACAACAGTTTCAAGAGAGCAGGGCCAGCTTTCTAGTCTCTTTGGGAGCCTCACTAGAAGAACCAGCTGGGACTAAATCACAAAAAGCTGCCAGCTGGTGTAGCCACCTTTCCCCCTCCAACCAAAATGCCCAATGAGAAATAATTATGTGCTTCTCTAGCCTTCTATCTGCCAGCTCACTATACAGCCCTCTTCCCTCCACCAGTTCTCTTTGAGTCTTCATCATTCAGTATGGCAATTAATTTTCCACTCTTCACTGTAACACATTTTAAACCTGCTGTCAGTAATACTGAGTTAAGTCACATACCCTGGAAGGAGTTGGAGGACCAGAACCGTGGGATATACCCTGGGGTCCTGGCTGCATCCAACACATGCCTCTTTTTCTGTGCCAGTACCGTCACCTACTCTTTCTGCCTTACTCATTCCCAAACCTTCCTGATAGTCCTGGAAGAGGAGTGGGGAAGCTGTATCTTCCTCCTGATAACTGATCCAAATACCTGCAGGATTTGGAATAATCTAAACTCTTAATATTCTAAAATCATTAATTGCTCTCCTGAAAATATCAACAATGCACTGGGGTCATATTTTCAGATTTTCTTTTATACATATCTGAAAGCTCAGGTCTTTGCAGGAAGCCATCATTTTGAAGATACAAATTAAAAGAAAAAAAAAAAAGGCAATCCAAAATTTCAATAGAATCATTACCCTGAATCTCTTCCCTGTGAAATCTCTGAACAAATCTTAATTTAGAAAGTTAACTGATTTTCAAAACCAGTTCACAAACCACAATGGGGTCAGTAGAAAAGTTCTAACAGATCTGCAAAAGGAAACTGAGAGAAATCAAGTGAAATGCAAACAGGTAACATCACTTAAAGGGGAATATCTTCCACTCAAGATGTTAATTCTGAAATAAAAGAAGGTTAAAAATCACTGGAACCGATAATTTAATCTTTTACAGTCTGATTGTATATATTTTGTTCTCTTTTAAAAATCAACAAAACAAATCTCAATAACCACATTTCAGGGAAAATCTAAAACCCAGATGTCCTGGTCCTGCTCCCAGTTATCTGAGTGTTTAAATGAGAAACAAATTCATGAATGCCAATGCAGTTCAAATCAACATCAGCACTGTCATCTGTGGAGAATAGAGTATAACAGAATCAACATCTACAAACCTTTCAGTTTTATCAGTGTTACCATTAGCAAAGCCAAACTGTGAAATCCTCAGTCTGTTCCTCCTGCAGAAAAACTCCTCATTGGTATGAGACTTTAGGACTGAGTATGAACCTCAAAGTTTGGACTCATCCTTGGAATCTCCCCAGATTCCATGCACAACCTTTCCAATAGGATTTTCAGGATTATAACACTTCTCTGATTCAGTCTGTGGTTAGCACTGTCCCATAGAGTCCTGGGTCAGACTCAAAATCTGTTGTTTTCCCTCTAGTCCAGAGAGAAACCTTTTACCTTTAGGATCTGATGAGTGTATGAGAATTTAACAAACTTCTGCAGGACTACTGCTGACCTTATAATCTGTTTCCAGCTTAAACAGAGAGCTGGCTGTGTATAAGAGAAAGAAAGAAAAGAAGGAAAAGAAGGAAAAGAAGGAAAAGAAAGAAAGAAAGAAAGAAAGAAAGAAAGAAAGAAGGAAAAGAAAGAAAGAAAGAAAGAAAGAAAGAAAGAAAGAAAGAAAGAAAGAAAGAGAGAAGGAAAAGTAAGAAAGAAGGAAAGAAAGAAAGAAAGACAACACCCTCTCCCCAAACCTATCAAAATTAAACTGTCTCCTGCACATCAAGTGCTCCCACTTTCCAAGGGGAGTGGTGATGGGAAAAGTGACAGGGAGAACAGTTCTTGATGTGACAGTTGTTAGTCATAGTGCCTAATGCTCTGCTGGAAAGCACTCAGATTGTGCAGTGATAAAGGCTGAGTATGAAGCGGAGTAGAACATAACTTCCTTTTTCCGTCACGATTTGGAGTCTACATCCTCTGCTCGTTCTCTCTTAAACATGATAAGCTTTCTCTCTTATAAGGTACAAATGTAATTTGACAAACATTTGCTCAGCTGAATACACAGGACTAGGGAAATAATTCTTTGGTGGCTTAATCAAAGATTTACACTTTACTTTTCATATAGGAAACCCCTAAAACTTCACGATTCCCATGAGGTAATAAATGTAACCGAAAAACAAAACAATCTCTCCTTTTCTTTCCTCATTTTTTCTGCTCTCCTTCATGCTTTAGATGCTTGGTCTTCTTAATTATTTAATTATTTATTCAGCACAGTCAGTGTACTCAGAAAAAGACACAACTAAAATGACAGTTCCTAATCCCTAAAAAGCTTGGTAAAAGCAAGCATTACACATTACTCCGTCTCTCCTTCTTATTTTTGCCAATTCCTTATTTTTCTGTCCTGAATAATTAGTGGAGTGAAGATGCCACTTGCAACATTAATTGCATCATGACATGTAGAAGAGACTTTTTGACCAATACTGCACATTTTACAGGGCTGACCATGCTATCCCTCTGAGGAAAAAAACCCAGTTCTCTCAGTCTGACATAATTGTATTTAATAAGGTGGTATTTTCAACTCAGTGATTTAAATCTTTTCAACTGCATATATTTCCTGAGGGATTAGCTGTTAAGCAATCAATGGCAATGTTTTTCATTTTTTTCTCTGAAATTCTTTGAATTGAAAACCTGCGTTCTGTTCCTATTACCCCTTTTTTATTAGTGCTTTTCATCACTAAATACCCAAGTATATAATAATAAATACTTCAAAAAAACCCTCCAAGAGTCATTGGAGATGTTTTATAGTTGGGAATGTGAGTGAAAGGGTGTAAACCCAGTAAACGCAGAATCATTACACTACAGGATCTTCCAGAAAAATTAGCTATGGTAACACCTCAGGTAATAATAAATACCATTATGCTATGCTTAGTTCTGAATGAACCAATGCATCAGCTTATCCTCAACTTATTTTTCTATTGCCTGAAAATGAAGTTAATGATTATTCAGTGCTAACATCACTAAGAGGAAAAAAATTCTTAGTTATAAGCAAGCTTCATGTATAAATTCGTGCTGTGTGAGTAAAACAAAAAGGTATTTGTTTCAGTATTTCTAATGGGATACTGAATATCATTATCTTTATATTGATATCAGCTAATTTAAGGAGGAAGAGAAGAATGGTAACTCCTGCTCTGAATGCTGGGTAGTAATAATAGGTTGTTCTGTATTGATTTTATTTTGTTTTATATTTATTTCATTTTATTTATTCTTACTTACTCAATTTTTTTCAATTCATGTTATTTTAATCTGGTTGGGGTTTTTTGTTTTGTTTTGGTCTGTTTAAAATTTCTTTGGGCATTATTGTATTTAAACCACTTCAGATGTAGAGGCTTCTATTTAGCAAACGTGACATTGACACAGTCATACAACAGGGCCATCTCGAGAACAAAATTGAGTAATAACTGAAGCCCACTTCTCCTTTTCCATGAACCATAGCGAATTTGTATCTTAAAACAACTCCACAGATTTCAGCCTTCCCTCCAAACCCTGAATCAGCCGAGTACACAATAGAATATACCCCTGGACAAACAAAAGGAAGACAGATTCAACAAAGACTGAGCAAGAATGAGAGGTACCGGCATTGTAAATCTAACATGACATTTGAAAACATTCCTTTTTCTGCTCATTTCTGCCTCTTTTGCCTTTTAGTTATTCAGCCTGCAAAAATCTTTTTTTCAGGTCAAGGGCTGTGTTTTATTCTCATTGCTGAATATAAGAGGGACCCAATTCAGGGCATTTTTCCAGTGTAAAGTAAATGATAAACATGACCGATGTTAAGAGGAGCTTATTTTCAGAAGGGAGTGCTGACATTTCACTGAGCTGCTCCTTTATCTGTATTTTTGACTAAACTATCAGCAACTTTTTCTGTCAATACAGGTGTCTGCAAACATGTTACTGAGAAACAACATAGGAGGAAAATTCAGAGGCGGTTTTGGGGAAGGGGTTGCTATATTTCAGCACGAGACATATCTCTATGGAACAAACTAAATTCCCAAGTCTGCATTTCCTGATAGCCAGCATGGACCTGGAGAAGAGGAGCCAGTGCCAGCCCAGGGACACTGAATGCCACTATCTCACTGCTGCATCACGGCTGACAAACTTCCCAGTGTCACATAACCACATTGGCTTGTCTGGATCTGCCTCAGGAGCAGCCGCATTAAGACACATCCTGCAGCCTTATCGCCCCGGAGTTAAATGAAGAGGACAAAGCTCAAGACAGAGAACAGAAAATGAGACAACCTTGGTGGCTCAGCAGCAAAAAAGGCTGGTACAGACATCACCTGCTGCATGTGTGGCTAAAAGCAAGAGCCACTGCAGGAGGTTGAACTGCATGGGAGAACAAGGACAAGCAGTGTTTGGGATTGCTCCGGAAATTCTGATTAAAACCTGTACAGCACTATGTGAGGGAAAACAAAAAGTAGGAGGCAAGTTTGTCTCTTATTATGGGTTAAGAAAAGCTTCAAAGGAGAAGAAGGAGATATACAAGAAAGCAGGAGAGGGTCTTCTGACAAAGGAATGGAGTAATAGGATAAGTGGGAATGGCTTTAAACAGAAAGAGTACAGGTTCAGGTTGGATATTAGGAAGAATTTCTTACTGTGACGGTGGTTAGGGACAGGCACAGGCTGCCCAGAGAAGCTGTGGCAGCCCCATCCCTGGAAGTGTCGAAGGCCAGGTTGGATGGGGCTTTGAGCAACCTGATCTAGTGGAAGGTGCCTCTGCCCACGGCAGGGGGTTTGAAATAGATGACCTATGAGGCCCACTCCAACCCAAACCTTTCTGTGATTCTACGATATGTGAGTAAATAGCAGATAACTTTATGTATATCAAGGTTTAAAACAAACTCCTTTTTGCTTTAGTGACTCAGTTTAGTGGCGGGAGGGAATTCCAAAGCCTTTTATTTATTGTTCTTTCCACAGGAAAAAAAAAAACAACATATAAAAGAGACTTTGCTCAGGATTAATTATTGAGTGTTCCAGAGCTTTATAATATATTTATGGACTCCCTTGAGCTCGGCAAGATCTTTCTCCCTTTCTTTCTCTTTTACTCTGTCATCTCCAACCCAGCACTTTTCACTCAAATACCTGATGAGACCCTTTGTGGTATCAGAAGAGATGGAAGTGCTGGGGGAAATGCTGGAACACTGTACAACTCTCACTAGCCTTGCTCCAGCTAAGGGCTTCCTGAGCACCTCCTGCAAACAGCCTTGCTCCCAAGATTCAGGAACATGGCTGCAGAGGGTTATATTAATACCCAGGTCTATTACTTAAAACTGAAGTTCATCTAGATATACGTTAACTACTGTAATTATTACCCCCGCCACATAATTTTATTTTCTTATGCCCATTTTCCACATAGTTTGGGTTTTCCCTTTAATCTTATCCCTCCCTCCTACTAAATCATTAAGAAGAAAACCCAGATTAAACCTTATTTGAAGTTTGAAATAAGGATGGCAGGAGGATTTTGATTAATATCTGCCGCAGGAGAATGAATTTTATTAGATGAAAGTACTGCCGCTGAACAACTCAGGTGACCCAGATGATGCTGGAAAGACTACAGCTGATGGACGAGAAGAGAGAGCAGCTGTGCTTCCAGGGCTAGGAAGTGAGGTCACAACTCTGATGTTTGCCACTGTTAATGAGCCCTTTAGAGGTACGTAACCTCTCCAAAGCCCTAAGAAAACATTAATTAACATACTCATTTAGGGTCCTCCAATTGCAGGAACAGGGTAAGAGATAAAGAAGGTGAAAACTTGGCCCATTGATCTCAGCAATGGTTAGATCACTTTTGTGGAGCCAGAAGCTCATCCTAAAGTGGTTTTCTATAGACTATACTGAAAACAGCATTCTTGTGGCTTTCCACCGTTTTTATGTTGGCAATAGCAAGTGCTTTGGTTTACATGGCCACTTTGTCAAGCAGAACAACTAGACATGATTTTATATAAATGTTCCAGACATTTGATTTACCTCTGGAGCCTGGGAAAGCAGCAGGAAGAAAACAATTCTGAATTAAGATACAATCTAATGTTTCCCTGTTCTGTACTTTGTGCCATGTACAAGAAGGACCATGACTCTTTCTTCATTCACACTGGCATGAAAGCAGTGAAGAAATGTCTCCCAGACACTGGCTACAGGTGTTCAAAATATTTCTCATTGCTAAATTATGCCCTGATTACACTGCATTTTAGAAACTGGTGACCTGCAGAATTCACATTGTTTGTATGTTAAACCACAGCTGGGCTCGTGTGCTGGGCATTGTGTACTTACATGTGCTTCAATATAGACACAGGCTGCAGGTATGAGGATATGTTACAATCTATTGAACAAATAGCGTGAATTTAAAATTACATGATAAAGCATTTACACAAGGGATAACGGCTTTATTGAACTATGAAAACAAGCACAGTTTGCAAGTTATTTCAATTCTGCATTTAAAAGTAGGGAGGCTATTGTAGTCTGTTATCTAGAGAATATAGATATGGCTACAGAGGAGCAATATTTGCCTAAAAACAAACTTCCACAGTGTGTAGATATCTTCATCTGAGTTAGCCAACATGAGCTTCTTTTGTACTTGTCTGACCTCACAGAGAGGAAACATGTCTCCAGAAGCAGAATCACTTAATCTTAAAACAAACTTTTGAAATCCATTAGATGAATCTTATCTTGATTTTCTTGACTCACTCTGGAGGGATCCAGTCAATCAGCTTATATACTGCTACCTACACTGCAGATATCTGAAGCTGGGGGAGGCAAATCTTATGCTTGGTAGTTTATGTTACTCCCCCAGCAGCATCTCAAGTTAACAGATCCAAAGTGTTTAGAAATACTTATCAGAGAAATAATCTAATCCAAACTGGCTAATGGAGAGAGATAGCTACATACAGACAACCAGCTCTGTCCAACCTGAGATACTGTCCTACAGAGTTACATTTCTCTCTCTATCTCCTCTGACTAGATAAGATACTTAAATTTCATGTGGCTACAGTCAGGGAAAAAAAATCCCCCAAGGCTGAACATCTTCCTATGGTTCAATGAACTAACAACTGATTTCAGTTTAATTCTCTCACATGTTTGAGGAGAGAAGAAGAGTTTATCTTTAGTCTCTCTACATCCTGCCTTTTCTACAAAGGATGCAGTTTAGTGAGTGATAAAAAGCGGGGATTTAAAACTATGACTTGCATTTAACAAGGTTACATTTTGAAAACACTGATGAACTTGGATGGCTTGACATTCACAGGTCAGACTTGGATACCTGAAGAGGGCGATTTTCAGAACTCCTCTTTGGCCTGGATAAAATCTAGTGACATTTATTAATTATTTTGGTCTGAAAAGTCAAAATAACAAATTGTTTTGTAAATTCAGTTCCTAGTACAAGTAGTGCTTACAGAAAACTGTAACAACACTAGAACCCACAACCCCATGTAAATATGTTAACACTTCAATTATATCTGTTGCATGTCAATATTTAAAAATAATTCAATTTTCAAACTCATGGCCAGATCCTGACTTAACTAAAGGTATACTTCTTTCTAAGAGTATTTAACTTCTATAAAAATATTCTCAAAAGAGGCAAGAGGGAGAAATACTTTCATTTATTGTAAAGTCAGTGTAAGAAGTCTGGTATGTCACACGGTATCTCCATGTTGACAATGAGGGCAAACAGGGTAAAATAGGACCACACTAAAAAATACTCCCTAAAGGCCATCACTTTCTGTCATAAGAAGCCTTATTCTTTATACTAATTTTGCAAATAGTGCTTCAAAATAATCCCTATTGCCCTTACACCTCCTTATCAGCCTGCCTTCACCTTCTGCCAGGTGAATCTTGATGCAAGAAAGTCTCAGTTCTGTCAGCCTCAAATACTTATCATCACCAAGAATCACTTGCAAATCAAGAAAAGGAAGCATCATTTGCCTTGCTAGAGGTAAGCAAAAAAGCATTTTACAATGGCCCACACTCCAATTTTAATGTGGCTATTAACCAGCTGAGATCAGCTTCAGCCTCCTGAGAATCATGCAACAGAGCTGATCAGTGAATGTCCCTAACTCAGCACTTAAACACAGATTAGTGCTGACCACTCCAATCCAGCTCAGAGCAAATCTTCACCGTGTGCTCCTTTATATTCCATGCTCTTTTAAGGGCAGTATCATGAAAAATGTTTACTCATTTAAGTAATAACAAGCCTGCTGCTGTTTCAGTTTAGCTTCCACAAGTCTGCACATTTGTGTTAGAGGACAAGACTGTATTCAGCCACAGTTCACAGTGGTAATCCCTTTTAATACATTTGATGTAAGACCAACACATCTCCCATTTCCCCTTCTGATCCAGCTTTCAAGAGTAATGTAATGACAGTACTTCTTTCCTGATAATAATTTTCTTAATCGCTAGATTTTTCTAAGAAGGCCTCCTAGAGCTTTGCTTTTGTGTTTACTCCATCTCCAACAACACAGCTTGCCACATCGTCGTATTTAGTCAGGTAGTTCTCTAGCTCCATTGCCATTTGGCTTATAGGAAGTGACCTATTCTCTTTCCAACAATAATTCTGGAGTGTATCCAACACACGGAAGGACCAACTTTTGTCTCTATTTTCCCCACATTGAATAAACTCTTGTTTTTCAGCAGAATTCCTCTGGTTTTATGCTTCCTTCAGTACTTTCACTCACTGACTACTTGGACTGAAGTAAAAAAATAAACAGCATAATAAGACCAAGTACCACTAATAATATAAGATTTAAAAGAAGAATTAACAACTAATTTTGCTATTTTTTGGCTATTGATTTTTCAAAGCTTCTATCTATCTTGAAAGTCTTACAGGAAAAAAAAAAATCTCAAATGATGCCAGACATAATTTAGTCCGTAATAATAAAATTCACAACTTTGGGCCAGAAGAGGCTTGCATGAGCCAAAAAGAAAGTCTGCTGTAAGATTTCAACTCCTGCCTCTTGGACATATCGCTGCTGGTCTTGGCCAGTGTGAGACTTAAATTTGGTGCCAAAACTCTCTCCAGTACTTTAACACCTCAGTTATTTCTTTGCTGTGGACAAGTGGATGAGCAAGGGTGATGTCCAACTTCAGCCTGGTTCAGCAAGTGGGAAACATAGGT
>WEIT01000217.1:437-15474 GCA_013389985.1 Dryoscopus gambensis
TGTCTCCATGACTGTGGTATCAATTCTTCAGGACTCCTAATAGCCAGTCAAGGTGAATCAAGGAATCTGCTATTAATGGCCATTCCTTTGAAATGCCTTTGCTGCTGCTGTGGAAAAAAGAGGCAGGGATTCAGAAAGTCCTTGAGCACTGGCATTGTTATTGCCTGCTTTTTTAAGCCATGGCAACCACAAGGACAGGATCCTGCCCCACAGAGGGGAATCTCTGCTCTGAGGGTGCTCTCTGCCATAGTTCTGCCATAGTAAAAAAGCATCTGACAGGAAAGTGGTGGCAGGAGGTGTTTGCTCTCGAGGGAAAATGCAGCCCCAAAGGGAAGGGGGAGAAAATAAAAATCCTCTCTGGGCTGGAGGCATTGTGAAGTGAGAGAATTTCTTCCCAAAGGGATTGGTTTCCTTTTAGGGAAAGGTTATTGCTGTTTGTCTCAACAAAGTGATGGTGGGCTATCTCCTTCACTTTTTACTTAAAGTGTTATTTCCCAGTTATACATCAGTCATTTTCATCCTCAGGAAATTGTGTGCAGTCACCTCTTAGTCTAAGTCATGGACCCAAAGAAATGTAGGGCGATCTGGTAAAAAGGATTAAGTTTAGGTATTGTGACATCTTATTTGTTACACCTGAGAGGTCTTTCCTGCTGAAATTAAATGTAATTGAAGTTGCTGCCTGGATACCTCACAAGCAGTGTCACAGGAGGCACCGTCTGCAGCACTGGTGGTAAAAGGGGTGTAGACGGAATTTCGACAGCAGGGTCCATTCGCAACAGGGACCTGAGAGTCCTGAAATTTTGGGAAAGAGATTTGTAAAAGGCTAGTGGCTAACTGAATTTGGTGAGATCCTTGGCTTCAGCACAGCCTACAGTCATGCTTTACTTCTAGTTTGGAAAGCCAAATGTAGCTCCACATCCTTTAAAAGTGAGCGATCTTTAAGAAACTAAGCAAGTAAGAACATAAAGCACTTCATTGTCTCCCATTTTACCAGATGGCCGATACAGAAGCAGGATTGTATCAAGTACCTGGAAGGGACTTTATTTAGTCTAATACACCCAAGGGAGAAGTAGGTGGTTGTCAGTACAGGGGTAGGGGACAGACACAACTGGGCACACATATTACCCTGCATAACAGCTGTGATGCTTCCAATGCTTCCTTGAAAGTTCTGCCCCTTTGCCAAGTAGAATGAACCTTATAATGAATGAAATAAAAAAAATTGTGTAAGTATGCAAAAACAGTAGCAAATGAATATAGAGAGAGCTGTACCTATACCAGTCTAGGTGTAGGTGAAGAAGAATAGGCACAGTACATGTATAATATTATCTAGGAAGTTTGTGATTTGAATTACAGGGTAAAGATGGTGAGGTATATACAAGAGAGAACATTGGAGATCAATGTTTTGAATCTTGTAATTAACCTGTAAGATATTTTTTCCTAGGATTTTTAATACCTTGCACTGTTTTACTTTAGTTGCTCTGTACATCTGCTGTTTTAATTGCAACAGGAGTTTGTGCTGTATATAAAAGCATTAAATGTTTTTGCTCTTCCAGTGTTTGCTATTGACTTTACACATTCTTCTCTATGTAAAACAAAACTAGATTTCGTAATGTATCAATAGAAAACTCTGTTCAAAAAGCAGACTGATTAATAAATGGTCTAGTGTTTCAGCACTTTTGGATAGCATTTCATTTTATCTCACTGTGAATTGACAGGTTATGACAGGCAATTGAGAGCAGAATGCAGTTTAACTTCTTTTGTGCCACTGATCTGTCTTTTAAGAGGTAAAATACTTTAATTAAAAAGACAGCTGAAATCTTAGCTTTAATTTTCCTTGATGTGTCATATTTTTTTGTTGCAGTCTTAACCATAACTAATCTTGTCTTTATATGTCTATTTAACCAAAATTCTTTTTATGAAAAGTATCTTTTAAAAAATTTTCTTCTGAATGTTATGTTTAGTTTACTGATCTCAGGAAGTAAAAAATATCAATAATAATTCCCTGACTACCTGTTTCTTGTTTCAAATTTAAACTAGCTTAAATTAGTCTTTCTCTAGCACACATTTAAAGCAAAAGCTTACCACTAGACTGTCTGATTAATCATTATATTGTTTTGGTGTTGTAGCTGGACATGACTAGTGTAAGAATTGATACATGTTTTCTAAAATTTTCAGATAAAGTAGAAGATTTTTTAACGAGCTCAATTTGTTTTTAAATAGATAAGGCTGGTGAATTTACTATCAGATAACCTGTATGTGAATTATTCCCTATATATTTGGCTTGGATGTCACATTTTAATTTTGTTCTCCAAGAACAATTTTTTAAAAATGTTTTTTTGCTGCCGGACAGGTAGTCTGGGCACTAAGAACTATAGATCATCCTGTTTGTGTCATCTACTGACAAACGTGTCAGGCCTCTTTTCTCTCAGTGTCTAGACTGATCCTTTCCTCGGGTCACCCATCATCTTTCTTTCTCTCTTTTTATGTCTGAGAAACAAAAGGAGAGGGGAAGAAAACCATCAAACAAAGGAGGAGCAATAAGGCCAAGACTGCAGTGAAGGGAGTAGGTAGAAATGCAGTGGGAAGGGTGGAGCAGGTTTCTGACAGTTTGTCCTATCAGACTATTCCAGCTCATTTTCACAATCAGGGCAATTGAGTGCCAAAAAAAGAGTGGTATCCAGATTTCAGGGAGCCAGATTTTCCAAGTGTTTATCACATCATCTCCTTCCAAGCAGTGGGCTTCTTACCCTTGCAAGAGACCAGGACTGTGTGCTTAGCTACCTCCCTATCTGGACTTGCATCTGACAGCAAATAAACATGGCCATATGCAGACCATCACTATTATTTTCAGTATGCATCTTTCCTTTAACAAGCATTGCTGCTGGGTTTGTGGTCAAAAGCCCAGCTACCCACGTTCTGTCTTTTCACTGGCTCTTTGTGTTTAGGCAGAGAAGTGTTTCTGAAGTAGGCAGCTCAGACATCAGAAAAAACGAAACTGGTGATAGAATTGCTTCAGCTGCATTGGAAAAGATCATTGTATTTAGTTTTGAAAGCTACAAGAACAAAGAGTGCTTTCCCTGTAATAAGGCCTGTGGCTCCTTCATTCCTCTGCACATCATCACAGAAGGTCAGGCAAGACAACACAGTGGTTACTTCTCTGGGTCTTTGATAGTTCTGTCACCTTGGTTTCTAGAAATTGATGAGTCTGGCAGCTCATTCATTTCTGGACACTTTAAAAGACACTGAACATTTGTTTTAGTGCCCTGTTCTTCAAAATCTTAGGTGACTTTTGAAGGTGACTACAAGGAAGATGAGCAGAGTTGCTTCGTGCAGCTGAGTTTTTCAGCTGTAGTTGATTTAATAGCAAGCAGACACTGACTTTGTACATTAATTCTTTCCTTTTGCAGATGAGAAGACAGTGTAGCATTGCCAGTTTCCAACTTCCTCTTAAACAACTGGAACTTTTTTCCTTTGGAGATGATAAAAGTCTGCATGCACAAGATACTCTCCCTACTACTACACTTGCCATTAAAACAAGAATTTGAAAAGAAAGAGAGGTTAACATCTCAAAGCTTGCAGACCCCTGCTTTTGGTCCTGGAATTATGGCTGGGAGCTTTGCTTTGGTTTCAGATTCCCAGGAAGCTCTCCATTGAAAATGCTCTTTGGCTTTTTTAAAGTAGCATAAGAACTATTGTTATCTTACAGGTTAAGAAAGTTCTGAGCTGTAGTAATTTCCCTCTTCATTTTACATGAGTTTTTTTTTAATTTATTGAGTAGATTTGCTTTTCTCAATCACTTTTTAATCAAAATTTGTTGTGAACTAGCTCCTATCTTGTTCCCTCCCTTTTGTGCTGGCAACTTTTGCAACTGCTGCCAGTGATGCTTTTGAAAGCTTTAATTCTTACTTGGCTGCAAGGAAATGTTTTTGGTTAATGACTACAGTAAAGGTGACTGAGACTTGAGGTTACTATTGCAGGATGTGTGTGAAGATGTTACTATTGGGGAGCCTTTGATAAAAGTCTGGGTAGCTTTTGGCTGGGGAAAGGGCAGGTGCAGGTAACTGCGCCTCACGGCAAGAGAAGGACCATGGGAGCTCCTGGGGCTCCTCCTTGTGTTTGCTGTGCCATTCTGTGGTTTTGCCCCATCTCTCTCGGGGTCTGACAAGGGTTTCCTGGGCTCTAGTATTTTCTGCCAGCATACACAGTGTTACAGCAAATGAGTGTTAAGCCTACATCTCTAAGTTGTCAACTGAATGCTCTGAAGGCTCTCTAGCAGTTTGGAAAGGGTAGAACTGTTGTGTGGAAAGGAAGGGCTCGTTGCTCCGTTGTTGTTTTGTTTGAAAATTTTATCCACCCTGGATATGGGGGCAGTTCCCAGCAAATTTTAAATCACACTGACACAGGAAGTGTGATTGGGAAATGGAGGGAGGGAGAGGATCACTAAGCATGTATGTGCATTAGGAAAAGGGTTTCAAAACTGTTTTGCCTCTGTGCTTTCTGATAGATGGCACCATATTGCTAACTCTCTGAACTGCTTGTATGGGGAGGGAAGGGAGCAGACTATGACAAACAACTAGGGGAAAGTAATTTTTCTTTGTGTCAGTAAAATTGAATAATAGAGAAGCATAGCAGAAGCTCCTTTTGTGAGTGGTTGGTTTCTAATGTGTATTTGTTATTTTAATTAACACTTTTTTTCAGCATTAACAAAACCCAAAAGATCCTGATTATCTCCAGGAGAGGCATAAAGAAGGACAAACCGATTAATCCTAATCTTGGCCATTGTGAAAGATTTTATATATAGTCACTGTGATCGCTGCTCTGACTTTTTAATCTGGGGTCCTGAGAGCTGAATAGCAATTCTCACTGTTCCAGAATGCTTCTGCAAATCCATATTGATACATCTTTTGCAAAGGCTCCCTTTGAGCCCCCTCCTGCCAGACTTCTGTGTCTCTGACATGCACAGTTATAGTCTCTGAGCTACCTGTAGCAGGTGCCAGCATTGTCTGCATTTATTACTGTGTAGTAAAAACAAAAGGAATGTGATTATGGGCTTCCCCAATGGTGGAGGGCATGTTACCTATTTCCCTGAGCTTTGCAGGCAAGGCTAGGTCAAATGTAGCTTTGTTGCAATTTAGATTTTTTTGGTTTTAGTTTTGTTTGGTGTTTGATTGAGTTTGGGAGGTGTCTGGTTTGCTGTATTGTTTGGGGGTTTTTTAGTAATGAAGATTTCAGCAGCAGTATGGAAGCTGTTTAAACTTCAGTTAATAATTCAGGGAAGAACAGATCCTATAATTTCCTTATAACTTATCTGAGAGTATCCAAAATTCCTCTGGTGACACTGACCTGAGATCTACTTGGGATCCTTGTAAATGCTGTGTCATTTCTATTAGTATGTGTCAGGGTTCTGGTTTTTGTACGTTCATTATCACCGGTTACATTAGCATTTAAGTTTACCAGATGGGATGGAAGGACCAAGGAAAATATATACTGTGTTTCTTGTTCTGTCTTGCCCTCTATAGGGGTAGCAGATCATGGATTTCATTTAGGTTCATGCTAAAATCTATGTCTTGGTTTGATAGCGATAGTTAAGATATATTAGCTTAGCTCCCCAGCTGAGTGCAGGGATATTTCTTCTTATGCAGTACAGGAAAACAATTTTGTTCTTTTCCTAGGACAGAAAAGGGAGATATAAACATTAGAAAGCCTGTGAAACAGATGGTGATTTAACTGGTAAAGTTATTACAGATAGCATGGCAGTCATTCAGACAGAAGATGTGCAAATCATAATAGCTTCTCAGGTGCATATGCATGATATGAGCTGTGTTACAGAGCAGGTCAAGCAATCAGTTTTACATTCATATCCTGAGCCTCAGTCATTTTTGTTAGATCACTCTCCTGTGAGCTGCTTATTCCATCAGGGCATGGAAATTTATTCTCAAATGAAGAGCGTTTGTTTGGCAAAAGAAACAGGAAATTCAGACTGGTTTGACCTGTTTCTAGATGACCAAGATAAAATTACTTTTAATCTAGTTGGGATATGGTGGCAATTTATTCTTTAAAATACAAATGGAGCTTTTAACTTTAGTAAGGTAACAAAAATATTGCAGATATTCTTATGTGTAAAAGAATATCCATGATATTTTCCCACTGTTCTTTCATGTTTCTAAGGTGCTTTTCATTAGAAATATCCTAGTTTTCTTTTTAAGCTTTTGTATATAGGTATGGACCTGCCTATTTTCTCATCCTCTGTAGAATCTATTCATTAGCGCAATGTCATGTAGATGAGTCTTAAAGTTCTTTGGATAAAGAAAGAAAAAGAACATTTCCAAATATTGAAACATGTATAAATGGATGTGCCATCATCTCCCTGAAAGTGCAGAAAGCCTGCGACAGGTACTTTGATCTTTTGGACCACTCTTATTATCTCTTTGGAGTGTCAACACTCAAACTGTGTGATAAAAATGTCAGTGGCAATGTTATCCTTTTTTTTGTTGATCACTTTCACAGAAGTATTCACCAACTGAGCCTATTTCTCAAGCCCAGGTCATATTTGAAGCACTAAATCCTTCATTCATTTTTTCTGTGCAACTGCCAAAATTTCCTCTTGCTACAATGATGTTGATAAGTCACCCTTAAAACTAAATTTACTTATTTAATACAAAATGCAAAGCAGGTGTGTTTATGCATTTGAATATGAAGTTCTGCCTAATTTCTTTCTTCTTTTTTTTTTTTTAAGGCAATTAGCACTAACCTCTGTGATGGAAGAAAAGTAAATTGAATTTTATACCAGGGAATATTTTACTGATTGTCTTTTCAACTCACAGTTCAATAAAATTTGTCACTCACTGTGGAAATATTTCCAATTTGTCTGGTAAAGTACCACAATTATAAAAGACTTTGACAAAAATCAGAACACAAACTATTTAGCCAAGTTCAGGGTCAGAACCAACAGGTGAGAGCACTGTAAGTCTAATCTGTTTTAAAGTAGCTGATGATCTAGAAACCTGAGCAAGACTTAAATGTGTGGATGCCAGGATCATGAATATATGCGTTCTCAAATGCCAGCCTCTGGTAGTGTTTTGTTAGTGCTTCTAAGTTTGACATACCACAGACACATGGGAGTAACACAGCCAAGGGCACCTTCCTTGCCTGTGAAAAAGCTCTGTCATATTTCAGGGGCTGAAAGCACCAAGGAGCTCAGGAGCCCCAGTAACCCTGCTTGTGCCATGGTGCCCCTCTAGCTCCCAGAGGTAACCACCCGCATGAGGGTGGGAGAGGAAGATGCCCTAGAGGAGGCCTAGGACAGTTAGCAAGCTGCCTTGGACTTTTATCCCAAATAAAATAGGTTCCTGTGGAGGTGACAATGATGAACAAAAGTGACAAAGGAGATGTGACTAGACTAGACTTCCATTTAAATAAGTGGAAGTTTGCACATTAGACATGTAAGTAAAAGGTAGCAGAAGCAAAATGAAAATTATCTACTTTTTTCCCCAAACACCGCATAATTTCCACCTTTGACTTTGCGAAAGGACTAGTATGTTATTGTAGGACCAATAAAATAGGTAGATTGGGTATATAGCAAATCTATTATGTATGTTCTAAAAAGAAAAATCTAAACAAGGCCTTAGTAAGACAGTAGCATACATTTTACAGAAAATATAAATATTCAAGGCTTGAAAATAATGCAAAGTGGGATAAATGCTAGAGGGGTTTACTAAAGGTGCATTGTGCCAGGCAGAGAGGTTATCTTTGCTAAAATTAATGAATTTCTAGATCAAGGGGGTTTGGTTTACGTCATCTGACTGTACTGGGTATCTGGTAATTAGTATCTGAATATTAATAATCAAAAGTGGGAAACTGGGGATCTGCAGAAGTAGTGTAAGTGCTCAGCTATATGAAAGACAGCACTGTTTAGTGCTGAATGAGAAAGTACAGGGTTGTGTAGGTGTCACTGTTGGAGTTCCTGGAGGATGAGTTTTGTGATCAGTCTTAAATTTTTCAAGTGACTTACTTGGACATTGATAATGAGCGACGCAGGTTGCCGGGATTCCATGCCGCGCCTGGCTGGCCGAGGTGTCCCCGAACGGACCCTCGATACAGCCGTAATTGGCGGAATTTGTTACAAAAGTGACAGAACCGGCGCTGGCTCTCTCGCAGGGAGCAGGCTCAAACCGATTGAAAACAGCGCTGATAAAGGCAAGGCACAGAGAGGGGTCCTTCTGCAACTTAACTTTAATGGAACCAGGCAGGCAAAGACCCCGGCTGGGGATTCCAGCCCCTTTTTGTCTCGGTGCCAGAAGGGGCGGGATAAAAGGATTACAGCCAATGGAGTTCTGTAAATTGTGAAGTGACCGGAGGGAACATCCAACGGGACAAACTCAGGGGAGGGTTCTATTTGAATGAACAAATGGAGTACGGAATGTAACAGAACTTTCCAGAGATCATACGTATTCCATATGGGATATGCATAAACATAAGGGTATACATAAAACTGGGTGGGGGAACCTTGAACCTATAACAGAACAGTGTGCAAAAAGCAGTTCCCAACGGGAACTCGCAGTAACCCGGATGTTGGATTGCAAAGTCCTGTGTGCTCATCCACCCGGAACTGGTAGGTGTGGGAGCAGCTGCTACAGCTACCTGCACTGCAACAAATGAGAGCAAGTCAATGAAACTTGCCCATGAGAAGGAAGAAAGTTGAGTCAATTAGTTGATCACTGAATGACAAGTCACAGTTATTATGAATCTGTTGGAAAGGGGATGGAAAATCATAGGATGAATCTGAGTTTGATTCTGCCCAGCTATTTTATACCAATTAAAGCACATTTAGTTTTTGTGACCTAAACTGCAACAGTTAGGATTAGTGTCATAATAGAGCCTTTTCTTTTGCCAATAAGAGCCTTGCAGGTATGCACAGGCATATCTTAAATACTTTGCTTTGCATGCAAATGAACCCTGCAGTGCAGTCATATGAGGTAAAAAAAAGGACAGGAAGGTGTTTTGGCAGACTTTACCCAGTGCGCCTGATGGTAGGAAGCAAGGATTCTTCTGCAAATTAAGCTGACTACCTCAGATTTGACACAGTGCTGAATGGTTTGCAATGCGGGCTTGCACACCTCTGCAAACAGGAACATTTTTCCTGCAGAATCAATTTGTGAGAACAGATCAGAGAGAACTGGAGAGAAATGGTACAAAGGGGAGACCGAGAGAAGAGTGGTGCAGATAAGGAGACAGAGGGAACCAGAATATCAAAAAGATGGAAGGGAGAATAATATAAAGATGAGCAGGGATAAGGGGTGCACAAAGGAGGGGATGAAAAGAAGAGAG
The DNA here is from genome assembly GCA_013389985.1 of Dryoscopus gambensis. Taxonomy (NCBI): domain Eukaryota; kingdom Metazoa; phylum Chordata; class Aves; order Passeriformes; family Malaconotidae; genus Dryoscopus; species Dryoscopus gambensis. The sequence goes on from WEIT01000217.1 coordinate 9,765, forward strand.
GGCATGAGGGAAGGCAGGCAGAGGAAGGTGTGTATGAATGCCAGTAGGAGCTACTGAGAAAAGGCTCATGTGCACTGCAGCGGCAGAGGAAGATGCAGGATGGATGCATGTACTGGGGGGAGGGGGAGAGGCAGTGAATACTCTCAGCAGGAGGGGAAGAGAGATAGATGGCAAACATACACAGAGGAGTGGTGGGGAGAAATAGTGGATGTACACAGCAGGGAGAGAGCAAGTGAGAGAGAGACACAGCAGATGCACACAGCAGGGGGGAGAAATGCATAGAGTGAGGAGGGGGGGGCAGCACAGGGAAAGTATCAAAAAGCCTCAAAAAATTTTACAATAAAAGAATTAGAAATAATAAAATTCTTGATTTGAACATTTATCATTATTTAACACAGGAAATCAAGAAGAGAATTGAAGAGAATTTCCATTAGTTAAAAATTTTAAGCACTTCAAATGTTAATAGTGTTTGGTTTGGAATAAGACTATGCTTGACTTAATGAATTCCTCTTCGCATTTGCAGTGAAGCAGATGTCTGCTTTCTGTGTCTGACAGGGGACCCAATCCATTGCTTTTTGACGTCAATAGGACTGGGGCTTTTTCAAGGGCATGCATTTATCTTGTCAATGTGGTCTAACCAGCCAGCGTCGCTTCACTGCTCTGGTCTCGCACAGGTGAGGAAGGTGGGTGGGAAGTGTTGTCACCTAAACTTCCCAAAATCTAACAGCTGTCACACGCTTCTCAGTACTCTTATGCACGTTTGTGCCCTGATCCCTGTTACTCAGTGCAGCAGTTGAGGGGAGGTTGCTGTGATGTGCCTCTGTGTGTGGCCTGTTGAGGTATCTGGCACCCGCCCATTGGCACAGACAAGGTTAGACCACCTTGATGATAAGTAAAAAGCAGCACCAGTAAGAAAGCAGTCAAATGGTAAACTAGGTTAAGGAGCAGTTTTTAGAGGATCCTTTTTTCTGTTATTGCATTGAATGATGTGTATGTTTTCCCAGATGCTGTGGAAAATATACAAGAAAGCTCCAGCAATTTTTATGAACATAACATGGACTCCACTGGTTATGCATGTGGAGAAAACACTGCCACTGGAGTGATTTTGTTATTACACCTGTACACAAAGTTGCTTCTCTGTGACTGAGCTGGCAATTCAATACAAAAAGCATAACATGGAAAAAGGGACTCACAGGGAGACACTTCTCAGTCTTGGGGAGACAATGTCAGTACAGCAGAAGCATGAGGAACTTGAGTTTGAAGATGCTGTTTTCTCCTGTGGTTTGCTCCACAGGAGAGGGGGTGTCCCTGTGGAAGAAACAAAGTAGGGATGGACAGTTTGTTTGTTCTTGTGGGTGGAATCAAAGTAATGTACTGAAGTTGGGCATCAATAGGAAAGTCTCTTTCTCCCTCAAATGGTTTATAGCCCCTAAAATGGTGTATTGCCATTGATGTGAGAAAGGCTCTACATAGTGCTGATAGCATGCTCTTGAAGGGAGAGGTACCAGTGTCCAAATTCAAGGGACAAAGTGAGTACAACCAATGTACCCATGCAGGCCCACACCTTTGATCAGGGAATGGGAATGTGAGGTTTATGGATCTTCAGTGAAAAGTAGAATAGTGATTGGATTACTCTAAGGTGGAAATGTGGTAGAAGACATGCTAAAAAACAATAACTGTTCTTATTCATATCACTGTTTTCCTTCCTTCTGAATTCTTTCTTACTGCGAAAGCTCACAGAGAAAAGATTTATTCAAGTTTCATTTAATCTCTGCAATATGTTCTGTGGTTGTGCTGTCCTCCTACAGTGTAGGGAGCTTCATGGAGTGCTGTGCTCTCTGGCCAAGCAGACACAGAAAAAAGAGAGAGAAGGTGGGTGAAATGTGTGGGTTTCAAGAGAGAAGAAGTATATGTCAGAGACTGGTATCAAAATGCCAGTGTTGTAGATCATACTGAGAAACTAGGAAGTTCTAGAAGGGTCTGTTTGTTTTGTCCAGATTTGGAAGGATCTCACTGCCCATTTCCTTCTGCCATGGTGAAGCCTGTTCTGATTAGACAAGCAATGTGGAAAAGCAGGGAAGCAGAGTCTCCTGCCAAAAAGACTCTTTGTCTTTTTGTGCAAGTGGAACCAGAAATAAATATGGTGTGATGAGACTGATGCATTCAGTTAGATTTTAATATGTCTGAAAAGGCAGTTCAGAGACAAGCTGGGCCTTCTACTTCTGTGTTCTGAGGGTCTATTAGTGATCTTAGTGCAAGTGCTGTATGAGGGTCTATTAGTGATCTTAGAGCAAGTATGTATTAATTGCCTGTAAACATACTTCCATCAGTCTTCTGCTAGCTCAGGATGATGAGTTTATGCTCCTTTTTCTGAACTGGTTGGATAGGAGGATTTTGCTTAGACCCTGCTGCAGTGGGGAAAGGTTTGTTCTGAACCTCTGGAGATGGTCATGGCCATCTCCATCCTCAGAGGCTCTGTTCTCTGGCAGAGTCAGCCCACACCTCTCAATCTGTGCCCTCGTGCTGGTTTGAATACAGCAGGGCATGGTTCAGCCACTTGAGTGACCAAAACAGGTGCTGATGACTAAGAGCTCTCCCTTGAACATGTATGCAACCATATTTTCATAGTGCTACTGGGGTTGAGGCAGAAGGAGGAACTCACACCACTTCTGGGAACTCTGCAAAGCTGTCTGAAAGTGATGGGAAGACGTGTCTTTAAGTTGGGCCCAGTACACATAAAAGACTAAAAACTTGCTTTTTGAATGGTAAAGATAGCTAGGATATTAATATTGTCTCTTTCTGTGTTGATAGAATAAGTTTTGTCTCCTTAGATGCTTTAAATTTCTACATGATTTCCAAAAGTAAAAATCCTGTTAGTCCAGATGTTTGCATGGGACTTGGAAAACATCTGCCTTTGCATTCTGATAATTCTGGTTTGTGACCAATGCTAGCCTGGGAAAGCAAGGGTTATCTTGGGCAATTCAAGTGTGACAAGACAAGCTGAATCTTATTGTCAGAAATAAAAAAAAAGACTAAAGTACAGGAAATCAGTAAATGGTGGTAATTCAAAAAACAGTAGATACAGCTTCAGTAGGCCTATTATAAAAGCAAAAGCTTAGCTGATAGTATCAGATGGGTGACAACTGATAACTCGTGAAGTGAATGTTGCCACTATATAGAACCCATGTGTGAATGTTGTGGGGACAGGAGCACCTTTTGGCTTCAGGTACCACAATTGCTCTGTAATTCTCTGATGAAATCTTTGCTTTTCAGTAACTGTTAGTTTAGTTTCTTTAAGGTACGCTTTTATGTCAATAGCACAACAAAGTGTTTTGTGACGTATATTCTCCTGCATAGGTAAGTAATGCCTCAAAACCCATGAATCTTGTTTATGAAGTGACTGCTGTGAAGATTTAATTCTGGAGGGACAAGCTTTTGAAATACCTGTAAAATAATAAAACCTTTCTGTTTTTCATCAGCTTCTCTATTGAAATTAATTTTACAGAATATCAAATTAGGTGCTGTTTGTTTAACTACCTGAACTGTAGGGGTTACATGCCAGATAAAGAAAAATGTTTTGAATACAAAATAGTACAAAATGAAGTCATTTTAAAATGAGAATGAATACTGTGAGAAAAGCTCAGTCCCCTTCAGCTCTGATTAGTGACTGTGTGATACTTAAAGGGATAGGCTTGAATATTAATATAGTTGATGTGTCCTATCTTTAATCTATTCTATAAAAATTAGAATTACGCTTAAAGCATAAATCACCTCTGATTCTGTCATTTCATAAGATGTTCCGGGCTTTTTTGGGTTTAGAATTTTATAATTTTTTTGAGGCATGTGTGTTATTTAATGTCAGCATTAGCAGTGTTGTGATTTAAATTATCCTTCTCATATTCAGAATGAAATTAGAGGACCTTATCTGGATGTTGATTGCAGTTTTGCTGATTTTTGTTCAGGACCAGGTAGTATGCAGACATTATAGCCTCTTTTTTCCTGTCAACAAGCAGAGGGAAAACCATATATTTCTCACATATGATGAAAGACTGGAAGGCAGCGACAGAGAGGAAGAGAGCAAAAAGTAAAATGGTAGGTAGGGTGAAGAGAGGAGTGTAATGCAGCTGAGTTTCTGTACATCTATGCAGCACAAGCTGGGACTTGACACAGCAATGTGACAAAAATGTCAATTATGACCATTTCACTGCTATGTAACCAAAAGGAAAGTCCTGCTCAGCTCTTCATATGTAGCAATATCTTGATTTCAGTTATGTTACTGAAGTTGAATTTAGGTAATGTCATAATTACAAATTTATTAAAAAGAAAGAAAAAATGAAGAGTTTATATATGATCTTTCAGACCTATCTCACGATTGACATCTCACTTGACAGTTCAAAGCAGTTAGAAGATACCATGCAATTTTTAAAGTATTTTTTACTTCATTATTAGTAAAGGTTTTCTTGGTGTATATTTACATCAATTAGTGATATGACATGCAGAAAAAGTATCTTAGTGACCTTATTTTGAAATACTGTTTTGGATATGTTTTTTCCCCCGTCCCCCCAATTATTAATATTGATTACAGTTTGTGAGAATATTTTTTGGTTCTATTTGAATTTTTTCTCCATCTAGTCATTGTATTCCATCAGTAAGAACTTTCCTTTCTAATGTCTTTGTGTCTAGAGGCTTGGGATATGAAGGCATGATGAGAGAATTCAGAGCATCATCTTCTTTCTTTATTGTTTTTCTTGTGAAAATCTTTAACAGACTCTAGAGAAAATCAGTATATTTGAAAAAAAAATTAGACATCTCCTACCCTAGGATTTTTTTAGAAGATGGATACAATATTGACTTCCTGATATACGTTAAATAGGGAATTACACCCTCAGAAATGCATGTTGTCTATGCAATTTGCATTAGACTGAGTAGGATTATAGCAATAGACTGTATTTGGTATTCCTCAATTAATTACTTACACCATATAAATCTATCATATTCAGTTTTGATAAATACAGCTTTCCATATTTCATAAATGTGCTTCCATTTAGGAAATGAGTTAAAAATAAATATGACAGTTACAGATAAGACACACTCTGACTTCGGGCANAACTCTGACTTTGGGCACATTTGGAAGAGTATATGACAATAAAGTAATCTGTCAGTTGAGAGAAATTCTTCCTACCCTCTTAATGGATACCTGCTTGGTTCCTCTCTTGAAGGATACTCATGATGGTCTGGGAAGAAAAGGCCCAGTGAAATTCATGACTTCTGTGATGTCTTGTGGCATCAAACTCTGAACTAAATTTTTGTAGTAAGAGCAATCATCTCTTTTTCAAGAGGCTAAAAATGTATTACTACATTCAAAAATTACTTTTTGTATGTGTTGTGAGAATAATTAGCCCCTCGTTTTTACTCTACAATATGTGGATATTTATTTGTTTACTTATTTTTGCAGATAGGCACCCTAACTTAAGAGACTCCTGACCAACTGTGAGGTCTCAAGTAGGCAGAGGGTAACAAAGCATGTCCTGTATTCCGTGTTGTTTTCTTTTTGTCATCAGTCAGAGCAGATCAGTTTTCTAATTACGTGAAACATTATAGATAGAATATAAGACATAAGGAATGAGAATAAAGGAGTGAAAATCCATTAGTATGCCTTTCTAAATAAGCAATAGGGATTGCATTTAAAACGCTCAGTGCAATGTTGTAT
>WEIT01000223.1:1210-17041 GCA_013389985.1 Dryoscopus gambensis
ACAGCCTTACAGCTTACAGAGTTGGAGGCAGTGAAGCTTGCATGAATTTTACTTTTTCTGACAAAGCAAAAAGAGGATAATATTAATGACTAATTAGAATTTTAAATTCAATTAAAACAAGTTAATTATGTTTAAAAGTAGGAAAGAGGATTACCAGCTGGATTCTTCAATGAGCAAAATAAATATGAGGATGGATACAAACTACTTCGTTTAACAAAAGAGAAGGGGCATTTTTCTCCTGTTGCATCAGGTGGGGTGGATCTCAAGAAAGATAAAGACAGAATANCAAGAAAGATAAAGACAGAATAAGTTACTGGCATGGGAATTTCCTAAGAAGAATCAGTTTTTCTGAGAAGCTTTTAACTAATAATCTCCAGTTTCAGATCTGAAATGAGGCATCCTCTTCTTAAAATAAAAAAGGACAGAGACATCCTGGAGTCTCTAATAGGTATTTAATTCCCTAGAAAGAAAGCTGAGTGATACAGAATTATGAAATTTTCATACACAGTTTAATTATGATACAGACAGTTCAAAATTATGAATTTATGAACCTTCACCTGTGAGAAAAGTTAGAAGGGCCAGGGTCCATGGGGAAAGTCATTAATTTAGCAATCAATTAATTAAGGAAGGATAATCAAAAGGGATATTTAAGGGATATTTAAAAAGAGAACCAGACTAACAACAAACCAAGGACTATGCATTGACAAGAGACATGTCACCTGATAACTAAGTGCTACTTAATAAAAAGACAAATCTACTGCTTTTGTGTTTAAATGTTTGCATACATATTAAATACCATTCAAATATAGCAAAATCTTCTATACACTCTTTTAAACTGATTAAACAAGGATAAGATTTCACCTCACTGCAGTCCTTTTTTAATTTATTTTTTTCTCAGACTTCGTTCATAACAAAGGTGAGATAAAAAACCAAACCAGCAAGTCACATAAGTGTGTTACAAAGTTCTCTGGATAGAGCTTTCCATCTCTAAAAAGTAATGAAGATTTGTTAAACATGGCCTATAGCAGGTCCCACAATACCACGGACACTTTTTAAAAGCAAACAATAAGCCAAATAATTATCTATATCATAGAGGGCTTGATTATTCAATCAGTTGTTTTCGGGTTTTTTGTGGGTTTTTTGTTTGTTTGTTTGTAATTTTTTGGTCAATGCTGGTTTTGTTTTAAACAAAACCCAAACCTTCAGGCTGCAGGTCATCAAAGTTTCTTTTCCTCTTCTGACTGGTGATTGAAAGAGTCTTAGGGTCATGCCATATCGACAAAATTAAATACAATCCACATACACAGATATTGATAGTAAGTTACAGACGACAACAAAAAAAGGTCAGAAAATTTAAACAGCCATTACTTCCCATTTTCCAAGGTTCTTATATGAAATTTGGAAAGTTACAGATCAGCAGCATTTATTATAAGACATCCCTACAGATAACTAGCAACTGAAAGGAGAATAAATTCAAGGTAATTTTGATGCCCAAGTCACATAAATACAGTGCAATAGTTACCGTCTAGAAGAAATTGGATTTTCTGCTTCACAGGAAACACTGATGCTTCATATTAGTTTCCATCAGTTATTGGAATAAATGGATACACATATGCATTAATATACACATAATTATGTATTTATATACCATAAATGTAGAATTCCGGATAACAATAAAATTAAAGAAACATTTGATTGAAAAGGAGTGATGCACTAAGCTTATAATTTTAGACCACTAATTTTTCAAAGTACAATATATTTTATTTTACTCTGTTATTTATTTTTCTTTCAACTATAGTGACTCCTGGGAGGTCTCAATCTATTTTCAATGGAGTATGCTTGAGACCCTGGGTAGAAAACCTTTGGTCATGTAGTTTATTTCAACAGCTAACGTAACAGTCTGCCTCACAGCAGCCACCTCCTTTAACACCTCCAGTATTTCTGAGAGGTCCATTCCATATCCTCAGTGACAGCATTTCTAGTTTAAATTTATCCTAAACAATTATAGTCCTTAGTTTATGTTATTTCTCCTATCCTCATTTAAAGAGAACTTGGTCTTGCTGTAGCTCTGATAAATAAGGCATGCTTTCAGCCTTGCCTTGTAAAATAGCTTCTTCAATTTCTTGCTGATCTTTCTTTGCCCTTCTTCCTGCCCAAAGTCATCAGTCTTGTGCTTGTTTTCTTGAAAAACTACAGGCAGCATCTCAAATAAACTCTCGTAAGGGTTTTTTCTCCAACAGAATCCCAGTGCATCCCACCATCATAATTTCTTATTTCCCTAAGGAAAATTTCATTTCTGCAGACTCTGCAATTTGTATCAGAGGGTCACTACCAAAAGTTACTCTTCAGCCTAGGAAACAGAAAAGGTTCTGCTATGCATGTTTGCTTAAATGAGAAACATCTATTTCATTGATTGTTATAATTAACCAGTCTCAGCCAATGGAGAGATCACTTATTCAAAAATGTCTGAATGTTATCATAATAATAACATCAACCTATGCAGATGTACTTGTAGTGGGGGAAAAAACACCTCAGCTATGGGCAGGCTCAATCTGTCACAGAGTCCATCCAGGAGCCACACCAGGTAACATCTTGCTCTGAACAGCCCATTAAAATTAATTCCTCTTGCTGCAATTACTTTTTACTTAAAAAAATATGCCAAATCCCCATCCTGAAACATATAAACAATTCAGACAGACACCTGGAAACAGAGAGCTAAAATTAGGGCACATCTGGGGGACACTCTGGATTCCTGAACAGAGAAGTTCAGAGAATCCATCCCTCCTGTCTCAATCTCTGCTTAGAAAAGTGCATCAAGAGAGGAGTAAGAGAAAAGACACCCTCTGTAAGCCTGTATAACTTCAGACTCTTTATAACAGACTGCCTTTGTTCCAAGCACTATTATATGCTATATGCATATAATGTGCATTCTGCACACTATTAAGTGCAGAAAAGTTGACTAAAATAAGTGATGGTAAAACCCAGTTCCCACCCCTTTATTCCCAAGAATAGACAGTAGAAATAGATCTAAGTAGTTAAAGAGTGACACTTGTACTGGGTGGACCAGGTACAATTCATGCTTTGTGGGAATTTTTTTTCCATTTTTCTTTTATATTAATTGTAAATTTGTCCCCTACACATCCAAATAGACTCCAGAAATAATTAAACTTCAGAACAAACCTTTCTTTCATACTCAGCTTGCAACTCTGGAGGCGAATTTGTCAAATCATCCTAAAAAAGTTTTTTCAAGATCAGTTTCATGCAGTTGCCTGAAAGGCAGAGATAGAGCAGAGGTAGAGTCCTTCAACAGGTCAGGTGTTTGAACATTCACACAGAAGTGTAAAGTCAGGGCAAATCACTGCTCTGCTTGAGAACTACTTTCAGGAGACCATTTTAAGCACTATCACAGAAGGTAAGAGAAAGAAGTGAGGGGATGACTAGACATCCCAATTGCTCATCGTCACTGCTTCACTTAGGAAAGACAATTAAAATGTTTGCACCAGGAGGGATATCTTCCCTTAGGAGTACACTTATTTTCCTGACCAGCACACCAGAAAGTCATCCTAGGATATCTTCAGGTTATGCAAGTTATTTATAAAAAATTAATTGCACCATTATAACTAAACACATACCTCTAAGTTCTCTTAAGAGAGAGGACTTTCAGTTCAAGCTATTCATTGATCAGTACAAGGACTTTCACCCAAGGGCTTGTACCAAAAATAAACAATTTTTTTTGCACCATACTGTCATGGTTCCAAAAGCAGCCCATGTTGCCAGATCACTTTTTGCCTACTTAGGATTGTAAAAGCTTTCAAATTCTGGCAGTCCAAACCTCTGCTTAAGCTGTCTACAGTCCAGTGACCAGCTTGAAAAATTATATGCTCTTCTTTTCACCTTCCCTTCATCCTCTTTTCATTCCATTCTTCACTTTTGCCTATCATCTCCATCAAAAACATGTACTAAATAAGTTAATACAATAGAGATGAAAGTAGAGGAAAGAAAAATCAGAAAATTACTGGGTAAAGAAAAGCTATGAACAGACAGTAAAGCTGAGAGAAAGTGGGAAGTGTGGAGAGGAAAACTGAAATTAAGAGGAGTGTTTGATGAGCAACTTAGTGGGACAGGGTTTTGGGGAGATGAATGAGTGACAGAAATTAAGACAGCAGCAGAATAGATGACTAGATGATAGAAAATGGGCAGAAAGACTCTAAACACAACAAATCATCATAGTCAGAGTTAGCAACAAAGAAAGCAATATTCCCAAATAATTTTCTCTTTTTAAATACTAAGCATATGTAAGTTTAAATACAGAATCTCATACATATAGTTATGAGGCAGATGGGATCAGGGGAAATCAGCAATTACCCACACAGTTGGAGACCATACCAATGACGTTTTTTAACACCATGTATACATGAGGTTTTACACTGTCAGGCACACAACCTGAATACTTTCAGAACTGAAAGCTTTGCAGAGCAAGTGCTGCGTCTGCTCACCCACTGCTGCTCCGATGGGAGTGTAGGTGCTGCTGGCTGGGACAGATGGCATCACAGCCACCTTGCAGAGGCGATGGTTTTCTGATGATATTCCTCTTTCTTTCAGAAAACTAATATATTGACCACCCCTCCAAATAGAAGCAAGAAATTGATCTTTACAGTAGTAGGTGGCTTAGCTGGCAGACACCAGTGGAGTCCCTTTGATGATTTTGAAGAATTCCGCTGACAGGATCCCAAAGCTGGTTTCCTTAGCAACCACAGATGATGCATGACTGTATTATGTTTGATTCTCCAAACATCATTTCAGCTCCTCCCTGAGATTTAGTTCTTGTTTGTTTGTCAAGCTTGTGTCTCTGAAAAGCATGTTCCAATGAAAGACTCTGAAAATTAATCTTCCACCCATTTCTCAGTAAAAACATGTCTTTTCACTCATAGAGATTTACAGTTTCAATCAAACAAATGAGATTGGGCCCCTCTCCAGATTTTACTGCCAGAACAAGTAAAGTTCTTCCCAGGAGGGATAAAAGAGAATTTGTCACAAGAGCAAAAGTTAACCACTGCAGCCCACCAGGTAGAGGTGACCGACTGGGGAAGGGACGATGGATTAATATTGATTCTGCATGAAGTGGAAAATGGAATATAGATAGTGTGGTTTTGCAATCTAGGTTGAAAAGCCAAGCAGAAGAACTGCTCAGGGTGTGATTCAGGCCATGGAATATGGGACTTAATTAGCCATTAAGAGGGCATTGTGATAAAAAGAGAATATAAATATTAATGAATATCAGATAACCCTCCAGGATACAAATAAAAGTATGATCCTGGAGAAAGACAATTTCATAGAAGCAAATCAATTTTAATGCAATGAATATTGCACTTGCAAATGTTTAAAAGCAGACTGTGTTAAAATGGAGCATAAAGAATTTGCTACCGTTTATAACACAGATGCAAATTTTACAAGGCAAACGTAGAGGATGGGGAATATTATCAACAGTGACCCACCCTGACTTCAAGGATAATGAAAGTCAGTACACATAAATTCAAGTACTCGCGCCTAGAGACTTTGACTTGGCATTTTAGAAAGTGCAGAAAGAAGAAAATATCTTTAGAGAAGTACAGTTCTGTAGACATGTTTTTCCTTTTTGAGGTTTTTGTTGGTTTCCCCCTCCTCCCCTCTACAAGCACCTGAATTAGCTCACTCTAGGCCTGATGCCTTCCACAAGGCTGATGACTTACTTTGCCAAGAGGGCACATTGTTGCCTCCTGGTCAGAATGGGATGCACCATGGTGCCAAGCTGAATTTCAGCAGATCAACCTCCAGCCTGCAATGGCTCATCTGATTATTCCACTCCACGTGCAAGACCGGTTGAACTTCATGACCAAAACCTTCTGCCTATTTCTCCATCCTCTGAAGACACCTCTGAAGGGCTGCAAAAACATCGAGTAGCTCTATCAAGAATTCCTCCCATCTTAGGGTCATCAGCAAGTTTGCTGAGAGTGCTCTCTGTCCATTCATTCAGCTCATTAATGAGGATATTAAGCAACATTAGACCCAGTATTGACCACCAGAGGACTTGCCCAGGGATTGCTATAGAGCTGGGCTTGGTACAAATGATCCCAACGCTTTCAGCCAAGCAGTATAGCCAGCTTTCAGTCCCACCTCATTTCCATTTACCTAGTCCATACTCCACTGGTTTATCAGTTTTGATATCACAGGAGACAGGGCTGAAGTCAAGATAAACAATGTCCATGGCTCTTCCCTCACCCACCCATCCTGTCATCTAATTGTAGAATGTTATTGGAGTGTTCAGACACAATTCCCTCTATGTTACGTTCCATGCTGCCTACTCCCAATCACCTTCTTATATTATGTGGCTGGAAATGGTATCCAGAATAGTTATCTCCATCATCTTTTCAGGGATCAAGTTGAGGCTGACTAACCTGTACTACCTCAGATCCTCCCCCTTTCTTGTTCTGAGGACAGAAGCGGCACCTACATCCTTCCAGTCCAGCCCTCAGGAACCTTCCCTGGTCGCTACAACCATTCAAAGATTATCTGGAGCGGCCTCACAGTGACATTGGACAGCTCCCTCAGCATTTGGTGGCTGCATCCTCTCTGGCTCCAGTCTGCTTCAGCATTCCCTAATCTGGTCCTCCCGCATCGAGAGCAAAACTTCCACCCTCGACTTTTCCACAGGTCTTAGGCAGTCAGAAGTCTTAAGGGTTAATCTTAACAAAATAAACCAACATGAAGATATCACTGAGTACCTTGGCCTTTTTCCAAGTGCTCTGTTACCAGGTCCTATGCTTCATCCAGCAGCATGTCCATATTTTCCTTGGCTTTCCTCTTGTTGCTGAGATACCTCTATGGTAGTCCTCCTGGCTGATCTTCTTGCCAGATTGAACTTCAGGTGGATTTCAGCTTTCTTGGCCCTGTCCCTCCACTCTAACACAGTGTGTCTATACTTCTGTGGCACCTAGCACCAATTCCATCTCTTGTATGCTTTCTTTGTCAGGGGCTCTTTGTTCATTCCTGTAGGCCTGCTCAGACCTTTGCCTGGCTTCCTGCACAGGGAGTAGACGATTCTTGAGATTGGAGCAGGTGGCATAGGAAAATCAAACAGCTCTCCCAGTCTCTTCTTCTTCTCTACAGGACCATATCCTATAGTATCCTTCCAAGCACATCCTGAACAGGTCCAATCTGTTCTCCTGAAGGACAACACCTTGATCCTGCTTTCGCCTCCTTTCAGGATCCTACCCTATAATATTCACAGCAGCCAAGGTTGCTGCACCCAGCCATCAAACCCTTAAACAATTCTATTCATTGCATCCTGAATCTCCAGATGGCAGTTCTATGGAGAGGTGACAACACTTTGTTTCGTGAGGCCCCACTGACAGCAAGGCCAGGCTTATTAAGAAAACACATTCCTCAAACCTCCCTGCTGTTGAACTCCTTCCCTGTTCAGAGGCCAAAATCCATCCAAGGTCAGGTATTTGCCTGACACAGTAAAATATAATCCTGTGGTTTAGATACTTCATTAGTCAGTGCTTTTATCCTTATCTGTGTGTTTAATAAGTATTGAAGGTCTTTTCTTCCATGAATTTCTCTAATTGCTTTTAAACCAATTTACACTTTGGCATCCACAGCATCCTTTGGCAAGGAATTCTACAGCTTAATTAAGCATGGTTTAAAGCAGCACTTCCTTTTGCTCCTCTTAAAACCTCTCATTATTTAATTTTGTACTTTCCAGTTCTTGTTTTATTATAATAAATCATGAATAATCATTCTTCATAAGTTCTTCCATGATTTCAGATATAGTTACTTAAATAGACCCCCTCAGATCTCTACCCCAGGTAAAAACTACTACTTCTAAGTATCTTTTCAATCTTTACAGTCTCTCTTGCAGGTCTTCCACACCTCTGGTAATCTTTGTATCCCTTCTTCTTACCTTTTCCAAATTAGTATATTACCTTTGAGATGAGGGGATCAGACCATGTAACATCCAAGATTTAAACGCATCAGAAAGATATATATGTCAACTTACAGTAGCGCTTCTTAGTTTTCTCTTTCCTTTCATCTGTTCCAGAAAATTCCTACACACTTTTTGAGCTCAGAATTTGTGTTTATAGGCACTAAAGTCTTCTTTTTTTGTTTTTTTTTTTTTTTGTGCAAGGAAGGTTAATATGGAGTTTCTCAATGATATACTAATTAGTCTTTATCTGATCTGAGTTTCATCTGCCCTGAATTTCATCTGCTGTTTTTTATTCAATCCTATCTGAATAGTGAAATCACTCTGCAGGTCCTCAAAGCTGGGTTTTGGTTTTACTCTACTGTATAATTTTGTATTATCTAAGATTTGTTACCTAGTATTTTGTCACTTTTCCAAATTATTTATGAAAATTGAGGAGGACTTTTAGCTTCCCTCTATTTATTTGTTGAGTAGGAGTCATTTTGAACTGTGTTCATTTGTCCTCATGTACTGTCTTTTAGCCTTTAAAATAGCAAGCTTTTATTGCTGGCTGTATAACTATATTTGGGAAAAGCCCCTCCTTCCTATATGATCTCTGTTTGTTTTTTTTTTAAATTATGTAATTTCTTCTAAAATGAAAACTTTCTTCCCTGCATCACTATTCTTTTTTTTTTTTTCTGGAAATTATACTCAGGAATCTTACCTCCTCTTGGACAGCTTAAAATTTGTGTCCAGAACCTCTCTCTTCTCTTCTCACTGGGACATTAGGTCATGGCATCTACATCTTACTCAAGAGGAAGAATTCATGTGGTCCTCAGTTAACCTGAGGGTATATGGGGAAACAACCAATAATCAAACTTGCCCACTACTATAGCACCATTCTCAGTTAAACTCTGACTCTGCCACAGGGTATTCTCAGTACAAAACCCACAAGCCTGTTACCTGGTACAAATATTGCTTGCACAGTCCTTTTTGTCTTGATGCTATATCTGCTCAAATGGTCTTTCTCCGTTTCTGCCAGCTTAGAGGTAAAAGTGTAGTATGATGTAACTCTGTATGTTGAAAACACACCTGTTCGTTTTCCTGGGCTCCTGTCAATGAACCACACTGGCACAAGAATCAGTATTTTGTGAAGATCACCTCATGTACCCAATGCCATTCATGAAATCAGAGAATCATTAAGTTGGAAAACACCTGCAACATCATCAAGCCCAACCTTTGACTGATCGCCACCTTGTCAACTATGGCACTAAGTGCCACATCCAGTGGTTTCTTAACACCTGCAGGGATGGTAATTCCAGCACTTCCCTGGGCAGTAACTCCACCACCTCCCTGGGCAGCCTATTCCAGTGCTTGACCACACTTTCAGTGAACAAATTCCTCCCCATATCTGACTTGAACCTCCCCTGGCACATCTTGAGGCCATATCCTTTTGTCCTGTCACTGGTTGCCTGGGAGAAGAATCCAACCCAAACCTTGCTACAACCTCCTTTCAATCCATTAACCTTCATGACGGGTAACCAGGCCCATGGTTATGTTCCCCGCAGAAAACTCTCAGACTTCCTTTCCCCCACCTCAGACTGTTACACCCCAGTCACTCAAACCTAGGACTAAACCAAAGTTCTTTTGCACTGGGTAGACACAAAGGAGAAAATTCCACCCAGATATTCTCAAGAGGTAAAAACACACAAAAGTTTACTGGCAAACTATAGAAAATTAAGGAACATTGGCAAAAGAGTAAATACAACATAACATCACTTATCCCAGCATAGAGTTAGCCCACTGAACATAGAAAACCTTTAAACCCATTCGATGTTACATTCTGTGAGAAGAGAGAAGAAGAAAGGGGGGAAAACAGAAAGACAGGAAAGATATAGAAAAACAGACTACCAATAGGTACCAGCTCCTGAATTTCAGCAATATAAGGCTCCAACATGAAGACAGGGTTAAAGTACAACGTGCTTGCCTAGTGGTGACCCTTCTTAAGCTTTTTGGTCCACCCTGAGCCTTCCTCCCAGGAGGGACTTCTGGTCTCTCGGCCACTCAGGGAATGGGTTAGGCAAAACTGGGGCTGCCTCCAGTGTGCCATGATTGACAGACACTGTGGGGCTGGGGGCTATGGGGGACAGGGCACTATCTCACCACAATAAGGCCTGACCCACCCCCTACCACACATTCCAAACCCCCAAGATGTCTGGAAGCAGATTATCTTTTCCAGTCTCTGACACAGACAAATATACTTTTTTTTTTTCAAATTCTATTTGGACTTTCTTCTACATTTCAATTTGGAGAGAGACAGAGTAAGAATTGACTGAAAATTATAGGTTAATTTTTTATTCTTCTTTTAAACCACCAAGTTTCAACTTTCTTCTTCCTACTCTTCTCCCTCCAAAGATTAGTAGATCTGGACTCCACAAGTTTCTCCTCCTCAACTCTCCTAAGCCTTGGCTTACTCCACACAAGTAGCTTTGTTAGTGCTCGGGTTTAACAGTTCATGAGCTTCCTATCCAGCAGGCTTCACACCCACTCTGCTAAGATTTGTAGTTGCAACTATGAAGCAACATTCATCTTTTCTTCAGCACTCATGGACACAGATTTAAAACTAAATGTCTTTAGATCCATGAATACACTCAGCAGTGTTGTATCCTGAAAAGAGGACAGTAGGTATGATCAGGTACAAATCCATGCATTTTACTACAAAGCAAGAAAACAAACTTCTGACTGCATGCTGAAGTACCTTATGCCATTTATTTCACTTCAGCACTGAAGAAACTTTAAATGTTAGAGAACAAAATTTCATTCTGTTAACCAGCATCTCAATTACATCCCAAACACCAGCTATATCATGAATCGTCACAGCAGCCTTGCATTCCCAGCAGAGCTGTCACAAAGATATAAAATGAATAAATGAGTATCTTTGCTGTTATATGTTGTTGCTCCTGCTGCCCCACTCCATTAGAGAAGAAATCAAAGCACACAAAAAAATCCTCATTAATTCTTGCTCCTAATCCCTTTCAATACAAATCACCCTTTTTCATGCATTGTATAACCTTTGTCCTATAGGTTTGCACAGTTAACACCAAGAGAATATAAATATGGAGAAGTCATATCACTGCAGTAGAAGTCATCAAATGAGTTTCAAATAACTCTAACAGAAGATTTGTATTTTTCCATTCCTAGTGGCTTTGTCAATTTGCATTTTCATTCTCCTCTGTCATTTTTGTTCCTCTACTGACTTTTAAAATCAACATTTTTCTTCCCTTTGTCTTGAACTTGTTCCAGACTAAATAAGGAAATGCACTTGATCTGTGCCATGCATAATATATAGGGCTCATAAACATCGACATTTCAAGTTTTCAAAGTTGCAGTCAAGCAAAGAGAACGCTTCAAATACCTGTTCTGATGTACTTTCTCATTCTCAGTGACAACACAGTCTGACTGCCTCAATACACATGAACACCTATTTTAGAGCAAAGGGAGAAGATTTTAAAAAGTAGTTTTGTGCATATCATAAAAAAATTGAAAGCAGGAAACTTAAGGAAATGCCTGCAGAATATGGTTCATGCTGTTAGTTCTTTAATTCCATCAAAATAGAAACTAGTATGAAGTAAATTGCATTTACACAGAAGAGAAAGTAATACATAATTTAAAAAAAAATTACAACAGCACTGTAGAATCCATTGAAAGACAGGTGCTGATAAAGAGTAGCAGTATGGTAACATTCTCTCCATCTTGATTTTAGTATTTTATGTATCACTATTTTTTTATAGACTCTGTGCATGTTTGCCACCAAAAAAATGAATATAGATTTAAAGCTAGTCTCTCTCTCTTACCTAATGCACATTAGGAGATCTAACATTAAATTCTTTTCAAATCCTGAAACCAGTACTATGATAAATACAAACCAAAAATTCATGAGACAACTCGTAACTTGTTCTTTGCAGTTCCCTGGTACTCACCCTTAAATTAAATTAAGAGGAGATTTGTCCACTAAAAAGGATCATTTTGTTTGGCAAAGGTAATGAGAAAACAAAACAAACAACTTCAGCTGTGCTAGCAAGATATAGAGACCTTATTAATGAATACCCAATAGCAAAAAAATAAAAGTTAAAAATACTTGCATAGCTGCTGTCTCAGTCAAGTTCAGTAATCCTTTTCCTTTCTATCTTACCAGAGAATTGCCTGCTAGCCTATTCATTTTATGAAGAAGGGTAACAGCAAAATAGAGTTTTGGACAAACAAGATTAAAAGGTAGCAACAGTATTTTACAGTGAAAGAGGATTAGACATTGTAGGAATTATTTTTGAACAAGTTATATGGTCTTCTGGTTGGACTGAGATGTTGTTACATGTGTACATTATGCATATAAAACTAATTGAAACAGTTTATTTGCTGTCAGTCACTGATTTCCATTAGTAAGTCATTAAACATAGCAAGAAGTAGTATGGAAACTTACGGCTGAAGGCTGGAGAGACAAAGAGAGGGAACATTATAACTTTGTCTCTACTGACCAAAAAGGACAAGAGAGCAAACAAAAACACAGGAAAAAAAAGTAAAAAACCCCCATCATTTAAAATATGCACAATCACTTACTTGAAGACTCTCTCAAGTAACTATTTAAATCTGGAGACTACTGAGGAAAAGAGTCAATAAAATAAAAAATTTAGAGGAAATTATTTAATCCCTTGCTTGAAAAAGTGATTATTTTTAGATTATCTAGAATATTTTTTAGAACAAGTGTTATAACAAGAGTCTTAACTCATGCCTATGGCTCAATTCAGATCATATTTTTTTTCTTTCTATCAAGGATTCATTAAATCTTTGATTAGGTTAGGTAATTACTTCAGATAGCTTTCCGAAGACACAATAGAAAATGATACAACTGATTAAAGAATTAGTTCTTTATGGTTAAAGGCCAACTTTTGAAGGCAGTCAAGGGAAGACCACAATCTGAAATCTGAGAGCTTTCCAACTGATAACCGATAAATAGGTGCAGTATGAAAAAGACAAGCACATTCTCCTATGACCAGATTTGTTTGAGCGGTTATCACATACTCCAGTTAAAAATTTAGTGCAGCCTGAATGCGTCTTAAATTATAAATAGGGAACATCTTCCTAACAAGAGCTCTGTTTTGTTCTGTCTCTTTTCTGAGTGAATGACTCGCATTTTCAGTTCTCCTTGCTCATGGTATCTTGATATCTAGACATCTAAACACAGCTACAATGAGGGCATCTGGGGTTTAACAGTGAAGTTCAGCTAGAAACAGTGCAAATAGATTTCCTACTTCATTGCATATTATTTTAATTTCTTCCCTAAAAAATTTGAAAAATGTAATGTGAATACATTTGTTTAAACTCCTAAGAGTGTCTAAAATAATACAGACGTCTTTTTTGGAAAGTGCCCAAGAACTGGATTACAGTACCTAAATAATGTAAAAGTATGTGGTCAGTACATGAAAAAAAATGGAAACCGCTAAAGTTCAGGCTTCTTTTTGTCTTTATTTCTATGGTCTTTTATTTGTGAAAGAAAAACAATTACATCCAAAAATTACCTCATGAAACAGAGTCAGGAGTCCACACTAAAATTGTACCATTAATAACAAGACAGTCCAGGGTCTGTCTGGCTCCATTTCAGATGTTTTACCTGGAAAGGATTTGAGAAGTCATCTTTGGATAGACAGAATAATCCCAATAGCACAGGGATGCACCAAGAAACAAGGATGCTTAACTGCACTAATAATTTATTACACTTTAGGGACAAATGACTAAATGTATTTTAAAAATTGAAATAAACCTTAATTAACTACCAATTCCACTGGTGATGATTGCAGCACAAAATCAGACACAAAAAAGAACAATAAGAGCAGTAATACAATTTTCTTTTTTCTTGCTCTTCATCATCCAGAAGGATCCTGGAATACCTATTCCAAATAACTTTTTGTGAGCAACTAAAAGGTAATATAGTAATGAGCTTCAAAATTAACTTTTTTTCTATAGCATCTTAACAAGTCTTATAAATAAATAGTACCTTGACCCTATATCTCTTCACTATAGCAAGACTTTTAACTTTGTGATACTCTGAGAAACAAGTTGTCTAAACCACTGTCAATTAAACAGTTTTAAAATAGGTTCATATCTTGCAGAAAACCCATCAACAGGGTAGTTAGCACAGGTTCACAGTAAAAATAAAGCAAACTAAAGCAAAAAAGCATAATAAATTAAATCAGCCCAAAGTCTTTCCTGCGTTCTTAATACTTTCATTAATGAGCTAGATAATTGAAGGACTTTCCTTGAATTTGAAGTCAATATGAATATAGGAGGCAAGAGAAAGGTGCACAATGTGCCTTCGCTGCTGCCAGGAAGGATGTGATTTAAAAAATTCTCTTGACTAATTGAAGCTATACCCTGAATTATGTATAGGATGTAATTCTGTAATGGGAAGAGAAAATTTTTATTAAGTAAGAATAATCAACTATGCAAACACAAGCATTTAGCAATGGAATTGCAGGTCTCTAGGAAAAGATGTGTGGGTTATAAACGGAGATTTATTTGAAGCCTGTGGAGACAGGATAAGTATACCCAATATGTGCTAAAAGCTTCCATAATAAGAAGACTTTGTATGTGCCCCACATTCACTCAATGTAGGACAAGAAACAATCAAATTAAACTGTATTAAGGAACTTTCATTTCAGGTGTCAGTTGAAAAGAATTCTAAAAGTAAAAATCAACTTAGGTGCTCCTGATTCTCATGCTACTGGTAATTTTAAAGAACTTAGTAAGAGAGGGTTGGTATGGATTTGGCCTTGCCTTGGGGGAGTGAGTCAGGGTCAATGACTTCTTGAGGTAACATGGAACCTTATCTTCTGTGATTATCAACTAATCTCCCTGCCCTCAGCCCTGCACATTTCTGCTGGAAAGAACTCAATCTTTCATTTCATCAACAGTTAAATCACCATCTTTTCCCTACCTATAAACTTGCAATGTGATGAAATATGAGTTTCAAATGCCGTTTATGTTATTTGTCCTCCTGGTGCATGTTTAATGGCCACTGCCACTAATAGTATGCAACAACATCTTACTATTACAATCTCTTGAGAGCAAAATGCCAAGAACTTTAACAGCTTTAAGCCTAGAATCAGCTAACAGCTGTCATTGTTTCTTCCATCATTTTTATTTTTATAAAGTATGAGAGAAAATTCTCCTGCCTTGTTTGATGTGTGTCATCAACTGCAAAATCAGAGCTAACTGCAGTTTTCATACCCTGGAAACCAGCATGTCAGGAACTGAGCTGCAGTCATCAGTTAAATTAGCTCTGAGCATGCTGGGCTGCTATGCTCTCATAGTATTAATTTTTCANNAGTATTAATTTTTCATAAACAGAAGTTGTTTCACAGAATTCAAGCCATTCTAACTTAGAATAATTACTTAATCTCTTCTTTTTCTGTCTTAAGATTTTGCATTTGTAGCTTGCATGTTCCATGACTTGGAACAACGTAAAGCCAATGTAATTATTAGATTACATAGGAGAGCCTTATATGCCACTTAGCCAGGATCTTCTTGAAGGGAAATTGAAATGGTATGACATGAATTTTACCTTGTTGATCATATCAACTGTTGTTATATACCCAGTAATGAAACATTTTTTAATGCTTAATTATGGACATGCAAATCAAGACTACAGCTAGAGATAAATAACTTTTGCACTTCATGCTAAAAAAAAAAGAAAAAAGTTAAAAGATCCTTGGTATATTTATAGATAACTCACTAGAAAGCAGCTTTCCAGAAAAAGACATGAGGGCCCAAAAGACAGCAAACTGAAGAGGAGTTGTCACTGCCCCTTTGCAATAAGCAAGGCCAAGCACATCCTC
>WEIT01000224.1:539-65398 GCA_013389985.1 Dryoscopus gambensis
CCTGAAAATGCCACAGCGTTGATGGTATGCTTACAGAGCTGTCAAAATGAAGCCTGTATTATAAAGCCTACAGTGTAAGTTCAGGGTACCCATCCTGACCTTGAGCTAAAATTCTGTCACGTGAGTTTGACTTGTGTATTCCAGCCATGGTTATGCAGTTACAGGCCCTAAGTCCTCTCCACAGTGCTAGGAATATCCGAAATACGACATCATGCATTACCCATCTCTCTTTTCCAATAAGTTACCCTGGGTTTATTTACATATTGCTTTGATAAGCAAGTACAAACAACATTCCTAACTCCCCAGTGGCAGTCTGCAGCCTCAGTATCCTGGAGGCATGTGCCACAGTAAAATTTTCCAGTCTCTGGCATGTAACTCAACTCTTATAGCTTGTAGCTATTTATGTCCCTCCTCTGGTGTGTTGAAGAGAAAAGTTTTAGTAGATGTCATATTCACTGACAAACTGGGGGTTTTTTCCTGCCCAATTTGATCACTGAGGTGTGAATCAGTCCTTTCTTTCTTCCTCTTGTAAATGCGTTTATGTGAATGTTATGTCAAAAAATGGGACAAAGCTGGCATGCAGAAATTTGATTTGGAACAAGACTGAGATGAGCATAGCTGTGTATAAGGAGAAGCTAAGGATCCTGTGTGTACATTAAGTAGTAAAGTCCTTCTTTAAGAGCTCTCATGAGTACTGTGTTAAGAAAATATATTGTTATATGTTCAACTTGTTGAAACTCATAAAATGCTCCATTTGAACTGTGCTTTGATTTAATTTTATCAGGAAACCAGACTCTGTTCCTGGTCAGTTTATTTTCATTACCACAGTATTTTCTTTCGTAGGGTTTTTTTACAGTCTATAATCTCCTTCTCCTTTTGTTGTCCTCATTAAGCTTCTGACTTCAATGTCTTTAGCAGTGCCACCTTGCCCCTATATAGTGCTTCGCCTTTCTGCTGAGACGTCAAACAAGGTGTAAAATGAAAGAGCTTCAATCCTATGGAGTTTCCCCAGAGCACTGGAGCATAGTGTTCAGAAATCCTGAGCTGAAACACACAGGCTATTGTCAATTAAAACCTGATTTGTTCTACACCAGGGTCATGCCACCTACAGAACAGCTCCTATTTGAGGAGGTGCAAAGGAAGCAAACAGTTATTTTGCTGTATCTTCCTCATGCTGGAAACAGAGAATAATGTGAATTCAGCATACAAGCAGTGCTTTTTTTTTCCTCAGAAACATCTGTCTTACCAGGAATTGGCTGANTACCAGGAATTGGCTGAAGATCAAGAAGTGTTTTCTTTGCAAACACAGAGTTTCAAAAATAAAATGTAGACAAATTAAACACTTTGTAAATAAACTTTATATAAAACCAAGAGCATTAAAATGTCTAAAAATAAAGAGTGTTGTATGGGAGACATTGATTTATAGGGAGTTTTTTAGACTGACACAAATTAAATAGAAAATGTGAAATAGGAGGTTCAATTCTGATGTGATTCTGAAAAATGACAGGCACTATTGGTGGATACAAGGGCAAGATGCAGATTTGCCTAAACAGAGACATATGTTGCTTTTGGGAAGCTAGAGGGTGTGAACTTCTGGGTGAAAGTAATGATGAAGGTATGTCAGAGGTCATGGGAGAGACCCACATGCTTTTAGAACAGTTTGGAAACTAGGTGAGGTAAACCACAGCATTTAAAATGGCAACAGAGCCACACATCTGGGAGATTGAATCCTGTGTTAAGTGTACAAGCTTTGAGAAATTATTACCCATTCATGACAAAATGACAGACAGTTGTATATTTATAATTGTGCAGTTTCAGCCTGTTAAGCACAAACCTGTGAAAATTTGTAGGTAATCTGAATTTACATTTATCATCACAACTAGAGGCATAGTTTTCAAATATCTGTTTCTATGTTGCTGCTTTTCAATCAGTAACTTGTAACATTTTATGCTATTATTTTGATTGTCCTTTTACTTTTTGTGGTATTTTTTTCCCATGTAGCCAGGGGTTCTAACACTGAGTTTACCTGATGCTTGCTACATTGCTACAAGCAATTTAAGCAGCTCAGGTGTCCCCCTTTACTAAAGGTCATGGTTTTCCCATAGTGGAGTTGGCAGAAACGAATATGTTGGCTTTTTGGTTGCAGTGCTNTATAGCAAAATGGATTTTTTTTAAACCTACCTTCTCGATCCATTTTCCATAGGTGGTGTCCAGTCTCTGAACATCTAAAAAAATTTTTTTTGCTTTAAAGGAATGTGGGGAATGGGAGTTGTATTTGTTTTTCTCCTTTCATTCATATACAGAAGAGTGACCTTTGAGCTGCAAAGATATGGATTTTATGCACATTAACTTTCCATGTTTGAATTTCCTCTGAGTAGATAATAGGAACTTTCTGATATTTGGCATTTTTGAAGATAAGATAAAAGCCATCTGGTCCCGGATGGATCTGGCAACTGTATTTTGCCATCTTC
Organism: Dryoscopus gambensis; assembly: GCA_013389985.1. Taxonomy (NCBI): domain Eukaryota; kingdom Metazoa; phylum Chordata; class Aves; order Passeriformes; family Malaconotidae; genus Dryoscopus; species Dryoscopus gambensis. The sequence continues at coordinate 3,011 of WEIT01000224.1, forward strand.
ACTGGGCTTCCAAATCCATACTCAGATCCCTTACTAAGTGACTTCATTTTCAGAATTGCAGATCATAGCCTTTCTGCTACCTAATCAGAAAGCCTTCTGCTTTCTGCTTCCTAATCAGAAAGTGCAGTGATCAAAATCTCTGAATGTGTCTCGTTTGTGTGACTAAATCAATTTCCAATGGGTTTAAATACATCTGCAGTTTAACACTTTCAGCAAGCAGTCCTGCTTTTTATTGCAGCTCCTGGGTTTGGACTGGCAATGCTGAATTAAAGTTCGTGGCTCCTCATCTATTCAGTTTCTACCATTTCCATTGCTTACACATTTGTAATTTAGTAACTGCTTTAACATTTGGAGTGTTATCTCAGGAGTAGTGACATTATTGGGTTTCCCCCCCCAGTTATTGGTCTATCATTTAAGTCATCGTTTAAATGAAAAACACAGTAAGAATATTAGGATAATCAGCTTTTCAGAGCAAAACCAGGCTTCAGCTCTTCCCAACATCAGTTTTCTCAAATTTTGCTTCCATTTTTTTTATAAAACACAATCGATCTTTATAGTTAATGTGGGAAACCCCAAAAAACCCAGTAAAATGAGCTGCAACTGGGTGCTTGTTGTCTAAATGATTACATAAACAGCTAATACTTTCATACTCTCAGATCAGGTTTGGTGTACCAGTGATTAGTAGATGCATTTCTTTTTTCCTCAGATTTTGATCCTAACCTGAAAGCTGAACCTGAAAGATTGTCTCAGTGTAGAAAATGAGATCAATGATGAACTGTAGGCTGGTAAAAGCATTACTTGTAATGTAAGGCTGCACTGATTATATAATAAATTGCTATGGATAAATTAATAAGAATCTGAAAGTGTGATCTCTGGATGGATATAAAATAGTAATGACTGTTTTAATTTTCTGCATTACTTGGCAGAAGGCTTTTCACACAGTTGATTTTTCAGGTTTAAATATTATGGAAGTAAATGTGTCCTCAGTATGTACATTTCTAGAACTACTTTTCTGCTGTGCCTAATTTGAAACTGCCTTGTTGAAGAAAGGAGCCATTTGGCCACATTGACAAATACTGTAGGTAGCCTTGGGTGAAATCTAAGCATCAGGTATCTAAGAATCAAACTTTTTCCAGGTCACAATGTAGCCAAGTAACTCTGGTAGTGCCTGTGAAAACTGAAATTCCAGATTTTCTTCCACTTTTGTTGTTTAAAAATTTGTCATTAGGGATCTCCTTTTACAACAAGAACATAGGTCTCTTTGTCTTTCTAGAACCCTACATGAAGGGAAAAAGGTAATTTATGAGTGATAACAGATTTGCAGTACTTATGAAGCAGCAGTCTCTAAAACTGATGAGTTGATAGAGTTTTTATACCTTTTTGACTATCGGATTATCTCCTAAAAGTCTTAGTTAATAAATACCTGGATGGCCATGATTTCTAGCAGTTTAAAAAATGTATTTTAAGTTAATAATAACTCTTTCAGCAACTTAGAAGATTTTTGTCAGGAAGTATAGGGCCTACATAAAAAGTTGAGCTTCTCAGTAAGAGTATTTGAAACTAATTGCAAACAATTGAGTTATTACAGCAAAATAAATCACGCGTTTTATGTCTGACTTAATCCTCCTTCCTTTGCATTTACATCTGTATGAATAAAGCCACATGCACAGATCTTTCGCATGACTCAGCTGAGTGGTAACTCCTTGAGCTGCAGGAACTCACTTTTTTCCCATTCATTGATCATACCTCCCAAAATTTTGAACCTCCTTTTCCCCACTTCTGAAGTACTGAGTGATCAGGGAAGCTACATCTCTTTTCCTGGTCTTTTCAAATGGCGCATTCCTGATTTTAAAGGTAATATTGAATTCCCTCTCTTTATAATTAAATTTATAAATATGTATTTCAAGGCTCTGTTTACATGCTGATTTTAAATGCTGAAAAGATTAATTTTGATTCATTCACAAGTAACACATCATTTACCTTTAATGATATTTATATTTCATCACCTACTTGTGATGATGTTGCTCACATTTTTGTCCTGGCTTTCCTACTGCAGTTGAGGGCTTCACTATGTGGCAATATAGAAATCACTTTTGAGTCAGTTTTGGTAAATCCATGCAGTCATTTATAAGTGGACAATTCCTTCAGCCTTGTGGCCTCGATTTTTTATGGTCCTGTGTGTTCTGTTTTCATCAGGTCCATAATATCTTATACTTTCTTTCTTTGCAGCAGTCTGACAACACTCAGGGCAAAAATAGTGAATCCTTATTCCTCTGTTAGGCCCTTCTGGTCTTTTGAAATTTTACTGGGTTCAAGTGGTGACATCCCCATCTTCTTGTCCCCCACTTTTGGAGGTTCCCGCCTCACAGCGGAGCTGCTAGAACAAGAGGCGTGTTTGTTGTGTTACAGATTGTAACACTGCATCCAAAACCACAGGCAAGGTGGGATTCGCAATAAGACTCCTCAGTAGGAACTGGAGAAAATGACCCCTGGACACCAATTTCCTAAGCAGCAACTTACCTGCAAAACAGTGATTTTCAGTAGTAGCAATTTCCTTCAGAAAAGTTTGATGAGTTTGACAAAAAATGTAGCTTTCAAGCAGAGAGTAACGCAAACGGCTGGTAGAAGAAAAGAGGAAAGGGGCAGCTTTGTTCACTCTAAAAACTGATGGGTTTATGATGAGGTGATGAAAGTAGAAACTTTCCTAATTGAAGTAAAATTAGTGACATTGAATACAGGAAGGATTTGAGCCCTGAACTGTCCTAATCCACTGACCTGCCCACAGGGCCTTGAACTCCTCCAGGGAAAAGGGATACAAATCCAGCCTTTAATTCCTTTTAAATTGCCCTTTTCACCAGTGGAGATGTTTCCAATTCTTTTCTTTAAAATACACAAAATTGAAACAAAAAGTTGTGCGCAGTCAGTATTTGCAGCAAAACCCACATCTTTTTGGGTCAGAAGACACCCGCTCTTTTTGCATAGGATAAATTATTTTCCTCTCTCTATCTATCAAAATACTTTTAAAAACCCATTCTGGACACCACCTCCTACCCTTACCATACATCGCTGCAGGATTGCATCTGCAGTGAGCAATAGTCTCTGGAGTCCTGGTTCCACTGGAATCAGTAGAACTCTTCCTATGGATGTCAACTGAAGCTAAAAAACTGCCTACAAACTAGGATGTCTTAATGTGGTGTCATGGTTTGACACTGGACGCAATGCCAGTGCCCCATGAAAATATATTTTTACCAATAACTGCTGTGAGATGTGATCAGGAACAGAGCAGAGCAGGCTCAAACTTAGAAATAGGGAAAAAAAAAATTATTAATCTACATTAAAGGAAAGAAACACACAGGAAACAGAATGAAAACTCTCCAAAACATTCCTCCTCCTCCCAAGTTCCACCCTTCACACAATCAGACAAAACCTTGGATTTCCTGATCAGTTAACAATACTCAAATAATCAAGTCTCAGTCCATCAAAGAGAGGAGTCTCTCTTGTAACCCATAGTGTCCTTCCGTGTCTGGTGCTCTCACCACCATCCATGGACCGAAACTGCCCTCAGGATTCAACGATGCCAAGTACCAGAAGCTCCTTTTTTGGGACAGCAGTCCCCCCCATTTTATAACCCCTGGGGCCAAGGGTCTCTTCTTCACTGAAGACAGAGGGCACCACCACACCCTCTTCATCCTCTCTCCTTCTTCCTCCACTTCACACTCGGCATCACTGCAGCAGGTCACCTTATCTGGCATCCAGCCACTGCATCCACCTAAATGCAGTCTCATGTATTAAAGACAGATTGTTCAGTCTATGGCTATACAAGAAAAGTCCAGCCAAAGCCACTCCATCATCTCCTCCCACTGGATTCTTCCCATCAATTTCTCTAACGTCACAGGATTCCAGGCTGTCTCTCTTCTCACTCAAGACATTGCTCAGAAGGATTAATGTTTCATAAAGCTTCCGTTTCCCAAGGAAGGGTTAAAAAGTCTTAGTCTCTACTGCCATCAACTCCAGGACTCCCATGGCCAGGAACCTCCCCTGCTCCGCTCCTCGGCCAGCACAGTCTCTCTCCCTCGGGGTGGGGGGGAGGTAGAAAACCATCTCCTCGTCTCTCCACCCTTCCATCCTGCAGAAGCTGGCTCAGTTCCATTTCCTTCCACCCTCTCTCTCTCTCCAGGCTCTGGCCTACCTCCCATCTCAGGCCGCATGGCTGCCCCTCCCCCACCCAGGCCCAGGCCCCAGGCTTCAGGCCTCAGGCTGGGCAGAGGAGGACATCTGCTCCCTTCAACAGCCAGAACACAAAAGGAAGTTCCTCTGTGATTCTCTCCTTTATCTCCCTAGGTTCTCAGAGGTGACAAATCTCTTCAGTGGTCATGCCAGGTGTCAATATTCAGTCTGACCACTGATTGGTTTGACTATAACTTCCTTAAAAAACTCACTTCCTTTCAAACCAGGACATGTGGTTAAAATACAATGGGGATCTCACAAATTCTTTTAGGGTTTGTTTTCTAAGCATAGCTGTGAAATTTACAGGATAGAAGATGTTTTGCTTAATGGATTGAAATTATTAGAGTTTAGGTGTTCTTTCATGTCATGCTTTCGAAATAGTATTGTAGCAGCAAAATTGCACTCAACTAAGGTACATCTAATGGTATTTGGTTGAAGAACCTGTCTTTTTAAATTGTGGAATAAATAGAGATATGATCAGGGACTTGTCTTTTGTTTGTTTTAGTTTGAAAATGCTTCTTTAAATAGACAAGACTTTATATTTCTGTACTAAAAATAAATGGACCATTTCTTTTTTAAAGTTCAGTTAGTGATTTTTCTGTGTGTTTTTCAACCACTGGAAGATAAATTTTATCTATCTTTTGGTTCTTGGAGAGAGAGAGAGTGTGTATAAGCGCTTCAGGAAACTTAGGTTTTGATGCGTAAACAAGGCTCCCTCTACATGGGAACTGTTTTTATCTAGAGTTTTATAACACTGTTGCATTCAGTTTGACCTTTGTTTTGCTTACATGTGAGAGCTATCCTTTCTTTTAACTACATATTGCTGTGACAAACTCAGAGACTGAGAGATGGCTGAGAGACTGAGGTTCTCATATCTTACAGCCCTGTCTTGTCTCAAGTGACAGATATTTGCCACCATTCAATTTATGAATCAGTGATACTCTCTTCTGCTGGTGTTTTAATACCTCAAGAATTATTTTGGGCTACTCAAATTGAAGTTTAGCATGAATGGAACAAAAAGCAAAAATTTGTAAGTATTTTTTAATCAATGGATTGTTCAGTGATTTAAAAAATATTTGAGAACTAGTACAATATATTAAAAGAAAATCATAAAAGATAACTTTTGGGCTGAAAATATTAAAATGCACTGTCAATGTTGATTTAGCTGCTTTGTCTGTGAAAGTAACAGGTGAGGAAGAAATACACAGAACTAAAGAAGTGCATTCCACATAGACATACTATATGCATCAAAGAAATAAGTGTTTGTTAGAAGTCCCTCCATAATATACACATATAATATAAATGGGACTATAACTCTCCATCTGAATTCTGGTTTTAACCAAAAAAATTGTACTCAAATGTATATAATATTTTGGTCTAGTTTTTTAAGGACGTATCAGAGTATCATGTTGTTTGGTTAATTAAAATCAAACTTAAACTAGGAGTAAAAGTCTCAGAGATTCTCAAAATTTTCAGGAATTTGACAAAAGTAGCTATGCAGAGGCAAAAAAAAATAGTCAGTTCCAAGTCTTCCAGGAGAAAACAATCAGTTTTGTTCTGTGTTTATAGCAATAGTCCCCTCCATTTTGAAATTACATTTTACTTGTCCTTTGCTAAAATAATACAACCAAACAATTCTAAATAAATCTTGGTAGAAAACATGATATTAATACTCTTCTTCCATTATGCACAAATACTAGGAAATATTATTTAAGGACAGAAACAAAGTAGTTGCTTAATAGCATAATCATTATCTATGTTCTCTGATTCCAAGTAATTGTTTTAATTTATGATGCCTTTTCTCATATTGCCACCGGTATTCTTCGTGATAATTTTTAATTTAAATTTATCATTTTCACGGACATGTATTTTGTGAGGTATGTATTTATTTGCCTATTTTGTGTAAAATTTCCAATGATCTCTTGAGTTGCCCCCTAAAATTTAGTCTTTACAAGTCTTACTGCATCTTTACCAGTAAAGATAAACCTATAGCCAGGCCTAAATTCAACTGTCTCCACTGACTAAATCCACTCTAAACTACAAGCCACGATATGGTGAATTAGACCACAAGTTTTAGAACAATTTGCAAAGAGAACTTTGAGAATGTGGTTAAGCTTGAACTCTTGCAGTGATATTTTTGGAGTCTGTAAATGGCCTCAAGTAATTATTGCTCTGAGTCCACAAGTGTACCCTGAGGACTAATGTGCGTAACCCATCACTTGAGCCCCTGAAGTATTTCTCTGGGTATCTAGAGAATCTGCCAGGAGAGCTTGACCCCATCTTTCCGTTCAGTCCATGTGGAATATCAGAGGTGGAGTTTAGCAGCTGCTGTCTCAGTTCCTCTCTGCAGCACTATTGAAGCAGAATGCTTCACTGCTTTTCTAGCTCTGTCTTCCCACTGAGATGAGACCTCAGTGTTTCATCTCAGAGTTTTATTCATCTGAGACTTATATGTGGTTACTTGATTAATGTGCCAATGATTTTAGCTGGTAGAACTGCTTTAGAGAGGCCATATTCTTGAAATCCCTCTTGGGTACATCATTCAAGCATTGGACAAGGTGATAAAAGGAGGATAATCCAAGCAGAGATATCAATTTCCATATTCCCTGTCTCTTCCTTGTCAAATCTTTCCCATCAGGCTATGTCTTCATGCTAGCAGCACTTAATATATCCATGTGTAATCTGAACTATGCCTTTTCTTTCCCTCTTTCCTTCCAAATCTGAGAACATTCAGAGCAAGTTTATCGTTCTGCTTATACTGGAGTTTTCAGCATCAGATCACATTGATGCTCTCAACAAGCACCATGAGGTTTTTGATTCCTCCTTGGCAGACATGGCAGTCAGTAGAGTAGTGCAGCCCTCGCTGTTTGTGAGAGCAGCCAGTGGGCTCTGCCAGGTCATTGTTAGTACCAGAACTGCAAGGAGTCATCCATTCTGGCCATAGTCCTCTGAATTTTCTCACAGAGAGATTATTTACTGCTGTAAACATTCTCCAGTTAAACTACATATACTTTTGTTCCCCCTGACTTTCTGAGCTTTCATGGTTATGATCCAGTGGTTGAACAGACAAGCATGACAGCAGTCAAACTTTTGTATAAGCTATGCAGCAAGGAAGAAGAAAGGAAAAACTAACAAATGGTCTCCACAGACACTCTTCAGGAACATCTTTCTTTCTGTCTCGTGTAACAGCATAGGAGGATGCTCTCTGTCAGGGTGTATGAAGTGTATGAAGCACACTGAACACTGGTAGTCTGTCTTTCTAGAAGCAAGGGAGCTGACGTGTTCATCTCAGAAGTGTGTTAGCAAAACGGCATTCGATACATTGCCACTAAATTAACTTCTTACTCTACTCGCTATACTTATTTGACAAAGGATTCATTACATACCTCACATATTCTGCTTTACATGACCCTCACCTGTCTATGCCATGTCTAATAAAGAAAGCCCTCACATTTCTAGCAGCTTTTGGTTTTGACTGAAAAATATCCGTACAAAAATCAAAAGCAAATGATGACCTGCAACTTTAGACCAATGTGACAATATAGAAATAAACATTGTAGTAGCTACTATACTGGTTGATTTTTTTCCTGCTTACTTACTCATAGAAAAGGGTTTGGATTTCAAGATGTTTGAAAATAATGTAGCACATCTCCTCTTCCAAGGCATTTACCTTTGTAACAGAAAATAATTTGATTCAGAAAACTGAAATATGTGACAAATGTGAAATGGATTAAAAGCTGGTTCATTGACAGATTGAAAAATGTGGTGTCAGTGGGCAGATATAAATTACTGGGATGTGTCTAGCAGAGTCTGCCTGGAATCAGTCCTTGGGTCAATAGCACTTAACATTTTTATCAACAGTCTAGACAGTGATATAAGACATTTTCAGTAAAGCTTGAGCATGACAGAGATTGGTGAGGTAGTAAATAATATGTTAGATAATTGCAGAAGCTAATAAAACATATTTTAATATTGCCAAATACTACCAGTCTCTTTTGTGGTATAAAATACTATACGTAGCTGTTAAGCTGTGATTTAGAAAAGAACAGGTTATCAAAGATAATTTGGTCTGCTTAGACTCTGTGTACAATGTTGTGGAAGGAAAAAGCACTAATGCAATAATATGCATGTTAAAGTCAGACTGTCAGGCAAATGAGGTGATGATTGCTGTTGCATGCTGTATTGATAAGACCACTTCTAGAATGCCAAGGCAAATTTTGGTGTCCAGTCTTAGGGAAAACAAGGAAATAAGACAAATTGAAGATATTTGGGTGCACAGGACCTGGAGATCAAGTTTCAAATCCTGTGTCGGTTTAACAAGTTCATCTCAGTTTATGATTATGTATGGACACTTGGGCATGAAAATTTTTTTGTAGGTTTGGGACAAGAAACACTTTCAGCATCATTGAGAAAGGCAAAGCATAATTCAGTAACTGGAAAATAATATTAAGGGGAAAATGCAGCCTCGTATTAAATTGCAATTTGTTAGCTTTGCGGATTACCAAATAGCGGAACAGCTGATCTGGGGCAATGATAGACTCATCAGTGCTAGACGTCTTAAAAAAAAAGGAGAGGGAGAGGCAGAGCACTCCTGCTAAAAAATGCACTGTAATCCAGTCACTGGAGGTACTGCACTTTGAAGGTGAGTAGCCAGGTCAGATAGCAAGCAGCATAGTTCTGGCTGTGGCTGGGATCTGCTAATTTTATGATTTCTTTTTTTACAGTTTATGTGCTGCAAGGAGAACAGTCATACATGTTCTGTCCTAAGTCTAGAACATACCTGACTTAAACAGTTGACTCCTGAGGAGTCATGGAGAAATTACTTTCCCTGCTGTACCCAGGACCAGCTAGTTTGCTTGTTCTTTGCTGTCTTCTGAGCCAGAAACCAGACAAGGCAGAAACTCAGATCCCAGAAAGGTTCTCTTTCCTAAATGGTGCCTGAGTATGACTTGTGGTCACCGTGATCAACAGGTTGTAAGGTGGGAAGGGACTTTGCATAGCCTTGAGGAGGGAACAAGAGTAGTCCAGCTGAAGCCTTTGGGCTAAGAGTTCTTTATTTCTGAAGTACCACAAAACTGTGAAAACACAAGGTTGTCACAAGTCCCTGTGGCCTCAGAACCTGAGAACCTTGAACATAATGGTGGGTTCTCCAGTGCATCGCTGTGTGAGTGGGGCAGGGATTTTGGGGGAATTTTTTTTCCATCTAACAGATGGAAAAATTAAATAAGCTTCTTTTAGATCTGAAATAGCAACACAGCCATTAAACTAAAATATGGGTTGAAATCAATTGCTGTAAACCTAATTGTGTATGTTCATAAGTTAGACTATCTGTGGGAAGAGGTAGTGGAAAGTATGCGATAAAAAGGCTATTATCCCCATGGGAAAGAGAGGAGTAGGTAATCTATTGCTTGTTGGAACATGGTGGTATCAACTGGGGTAGAGGTTATGGAGGAATGAGGTTGTACTATATGATAAAACCATTATTTCTATTTTTCCTTAGTTTTTTAATATTTAGTGGAATTACAAACTTTGGTAGGCTCCTTTTCAGAAAGTACTTTCTGCTAAGTTTCTCTCTAACAGGCAAGAGGTAGAGAGAAAATTTAAAAATTTTCCCACTGATGCCTATTTCTTTTGATTGGTGTGACTTTATTGTGATATTCAGTGGTTGTTTAATTTCATCCATATTTTTAACAAAGCATTTACATCAGATGGAGTATATTTCGTTCTGGAAAATGAATAAGCAGAACCTACAGATCTTGATAAAACTCATCCGAAGACATGCATTGTGGGGCTTGAGAATACTCACAAGTCTGCATTTGTAAGAATACTGGCAATTCTGCATTGGTTTCTTAGATGTCATCTGTTCCTTTTAGTGCGTATCACTCCACAGGGAATTTGCTTCTTAAGATAGGTTTAGAAGTTCTGGAGCTATGTGTAACATGCACCTCGGGGAGACAGAATCTGTAACAGAAAACAAATTTTGTCTGTTGTCCCTTTTGAAGTATGTAAGCAATATACAAAAGGGACAGTGCTTTGCTTATTCATATGCCACTAGATGTTACCAAGGAATTATTTGCTGGTTCGTGTCATGTACGTGCAGTTTATCAGAATTTTTCTTAATTAAAACCTTTAGCATATTTAGCTTCATTAATAGCCCCTTACTTGGGGCTAATATCAGATAAAGGATATGCTTTATTATGGTACTTAGAGTGTTTGATTTACTGTTTTTATGGATGGGATAGATCTAATTTGTACTGGTATATTATTGCTTTTAGCCGTGTGGTACTGTGCTTGCATAGAAGCTGAAAAAACACTTCCAGATTGAGACTGGTATTAAAAGTTCATTGATGATCAATGCTATTGGAAATGCTGAAAAAATATCAGAGGTTTTTTTTAAATGGCTGTCTTTTTGTCTGTTCTGAGTGTTTCTGGGGTGTTTTTAAGGTCATATTTGATTATTATGTCTATTACGACCTTTTTCTTTCAGGAATATCAGCCTTGTAACACCAATGCCTGCCCAGAGTTAAAAAAGACAACTCCTTGGACCCCCTGGACCCCAGTGAACATTTCAGACAACGGGGGTCACTACGAGCAGCGTTTCCGATACACCTGCAAGGCGCGCCTGCCCGACCCAAACCTGCTGGAGGTGGGACGGCAGCGCATCGAGATGCGCTACTGCTCCAGCGATGGCACCAGCGGGTGCTCGACAGACGGTGAGCGAAGCGAGACAGGCTCACGTTCCCCCCTGCTAGTGACATGACTGCAGTTCCATTTTCAGCACAGGCTGGAAGTTTCTGCTTGCTGGTGTTTTGTGTAACAGAACTGATAATGAAAAGGAGAGCATAGTGATCCCAGTAGGGAACTTAGCCTGTATTTCTTCTGGATGTAGAGTCATCATTCAGACTAAGCAAGTGTCTTTCACCACCAGTTAGGAGATTTGGCAGGTTATTTTAATACTCTTTACAATAATCCTGTTCTTGGAAGATTCTGTTACCTCCTGATACTCCCCCAAGCTTTTACTAGGGATGCAGTTGTGCAACATTAACGTATTTCTGGCATATTTTGCTAGAATACGGAATATTCTAAGAAGAACTTTTGCTCAGTAATTTGAAAGTAACAGCTGTAAGATTAATACAGGTGTTTAAGTAAATAAGGAGCTTATGAACTGGGCAATTTCTATTATAAAAGTTTATGTAGTGCTTGTGCTAGTAATTTAAAGTTCTCTATTTATTTCTGAGATCAAAAACCAAACTCCTTCAAAATCTTTTCAGCTTTAGGTGACTTTAAATTGGAATTATTTTGTTTCAGAATTTTCTTTTTTTCCTATCAGTAATACATAGCTTTGTATATGTATAAAAAATCAAAACTTGGAGAAATTCTGACATTCATTCTAATTTTATTAATGCATTTCATTGATTATCAAGTTTTAATTGTAGATCAGTGTATTTTAAAATTATATTTTAGTTATATAATCTAAAAAAATACTGATTCCTTGTTATTATATTTTAATACTTATAGGCCTGTTTTCTATTTGCATAGTCTTTTGTATCTTCACAAGATCCAGGTCAGCTGAAAAAAATTTGTGTTACTCCAGGCATTTAGCTTATCTCAGACCACAAAAAGAGGACAGTTTCTGAGTCCTTGGACTTCCAAATTCTCAATATTTTTCAGACAGACCAGCTATTGTGAAAGTCAGTGTTAAGCTCCTGCCTGTACCAGGTTTACATGTCAAGGTTTTGGAAGCAGGGGAGGCTGCAGATTTGGCTTCTTTGATAATATGCTAGAAACTTCCATCCTGTCCCCCCCACCCTTCATCCTGTACAAAACCTTTATTGTTTCACTTGGCATCTGTGTCTCTTTGGAGGGGGCAGGATATTAGTAATTTTTTTAAGATGTATAAAGGAGTGAACTGTGTGAAATAATAAAACAAAACCCATGGTACTCTGGATAAGACTTAGTTTTGTGCTCTGTGTCATTCCCATTTCAGATAACCTACAGTGTCAAATGTTGGGGATTTTTTTAGGTCTGGATAGCAAGGCAGATACTGGCATAGAGCAGCTCTTGACACAAGTGTTTCTTCTATTCTGTTTTCATCCATACTAAATTTCAAACTAGTATTTAGAAAAGATTTTGCTCTGCTAGGATTGGTGTATGATCTGTCTCTCTTGTCCTTAATGAGACTTCAAGGTGGTGGTGCTCCTTTTTGCTCTCTTCCTGCACTTCAACATCGATGACATGTTTTTAAAATTTCATGAGATTAAATGAGAAAGAGAATATTTTTCCCACCAGGGAGTGCAGATGTGGGAAAGTTATCACAACAAGTAGAAGTAGAGCTACAAGAGAATCTAGGTATAATCTGGTCTGACAGCTGAGATGGCAGCATGTAAGAAAGGAGTATACAAAAAAATCCCGTGTGGCATAAGAGAGGAGGTCAGTAGGGCAAACCAGTGCAAGGGCCAGTTTGTTATAGATCACGTTGCTGCAAGAAAATTAAACTTGGCGTGGAGACCCCTCTCTCAGCTCTGAAGTCATGATCATAAGACCACTGCTGGTGCTGGATGCATAAGATAGCTCCTACAGAATACAGGCAGAAGTAACAGACCCTACAATTTGTTAAATAAAGCATTTTTTCAGAGTGCAAGTCACAGGGGCAGGGATGATGGTTCAGGTGCATTCTTTGCCTGATTAGCTTGAAGATTTTTTTTTTTTTTTTTTTTTTGCTCCTGAACATAATACTCCTGAATTTCCTGGCATTGTACTTTTTTTTTGTTGCATCTTGCTGAAGCTGCTGCTTTGATTCATTTGGAAATAATTCATCATTGGAGCCACATATGTGCAGGACCCCAATCCTGTTGCCTAGTAATAGAAATGTTCATCTGGGTGAAGGATTTTTGCTGACTCATCCCAAAACTACTGAATATTTAAGTACTTTTTATTGAGTACTTGACGGGGCAGAAACTATTATACATCTGTCTTTTCTTCTTAGTGAGTGCCTTATAGCTTTGTCATTAATTTGCACTCATTCTTTGATTCTCTTTGGCCAGTGAGTCTTTAATTATTCTGTAATGAAAGATGAAACTCAGTCAGTGTTCCAAGCGGCTGCACTAACCAATACATTTGTGGTGAAAATAGCACATTTTTTTTTTGAGACTGTTTGCTTAGTCATTTTCTGGGTATGGATGTCAGAACAGTATTGGGTGGAACATTTGCTGAGGGAGGGGTGAGGGGACACCACTTTGATTTGCTGATGAGATGAAACTTGCTGACTGCCTCTAAACTGCAGGATTCAGGAGCACTTCCCTACTCCCAGGTTTAGATATGGGCCAACACACCACCACTCTACTGCTCCTTGATTTCATTGGAAAAAAATACATGAATAAGAGTCATGTAGAGTAGCCATGAGAGTGGGAATCCATCAGTTGAGGCAGACAGCTCCACCACTTCTGGCTAGATAGGAAGAAAACATCCTAACCTCCTTCCACCTGACCAGAGCCTGGATACTGTAAAACATTATTTTCATTATCTCCATGTTGAATTGTAGCAATTTTCTGGCTTTTACAGAAAGATTAATTCTGGTACAGAATGCTTGGCATACCTCATTACCAAAGATGCGTTCTGCAGAGATCAGTTCTATTTTCCTTGCAGATAGGAGCCATTTGTTAGAAATTTTCTCATTGCCTATAATCTCCCACTGTGCAACTATAGTCACGCTGTGTTAAACAGAATCATGTTTCACTGTCAGATGCTAGCAAAGCAAACTTTCTGTACAGTCTGAGCTTAGAGATAGAACTTCCTGCCAGAAACCCACTAGACTCCTCCCAAGTGTGGTAAGATTTCTATCTCAATCAAGTAAGCAGTAGCATTTGCAGACTGTGTTCATGCTTTTCTGATTTGAAGTTTGATTAAGAGGAAAGAAAAATAAATCTAGTTCCCTGCCTCTGGGTTTTCATAGTGCTCAGATAGAAAAGAGACAGCTATTTCAAATAAACTGAAAGAGATTGTGTGCATTGTTGTACAACTTAATGCACTGTTTGTACAATCCACTGTTCGGAGTATAGAAATTACATTACCCTAGGCTTTAATGTGTGCTTATGAAATATACTAAATATCTACATTAAACATGCTGGCTCTCTGTAAGAGTATCTGATATATAAACAGTAATAATTTTATTGAAAACATTATTTTTTAACCCAGGGATAACTATTTCACAAGGTATGAGGCTGTCTGATTTTTCTAGGTTGAGTTTATCTTACCAAAGTCTAGACTCCATAGTAGTCTGCAAAGACTACTCCCTGAGGAATGAGGGATCCATTGAAGATAAACATCTGATACAATGGGTGCAATTCACCCTCTGGAGATGCTGCCGTCTTTCTGTGGTTTACAATGCAAACAGCAATGGTGAGCTTAGACAAGACACTTGACTTTGACATGGGCAGAGTTAGACCAGGTTAGCTTCTGAAATACCTTCTGAAGGCAATTAAACAAAGGCAATACTTCTAATTTCAGTCTTAAAGAGTCTTTTTTTTGCTTTTTTTTGCCTTTTTTTTCCCCCCCAGTCACCTGGAAATCTGCACCTAGATTCCTAGCTGTTGCTACTTCCTCCATCTCAAACTTCAAAACAATAGTTATTTTTAAAGGCAGGATGTGATATTGTCTGAATTACTCTTCAAGTGGCTATGATCTCTTGCAAAAAGTTTGATTAAATCTTTCTTTGTATTACCCACAGGAAATCTAGGTTCATTCAGAATTTTTTACAGAACAGAACATGTGCTGATAATCAGGAACGTCCTGTAGTCAGGAGTATGTGTTGAGATGATATCTCTTATACTGTCGTTTTGAAGCTAAGGTTTGGTATTCTGAGTAAGAACAAAATGAATTCTGGAAGTTAGAACTGAATCTGATGACAAATTCAAGTTTGATTGACAAAGTGCAACTCAGTGGAACTTTGGGGTTAAATACTTAAGCACAGAAAAGCTAGGTACAAGAAATAAAATTCTCATGCTAACATGACATCCTCCATCTGCATACTCTTTGCGTTTTTTAAATAGGCTGTCTTTGCATGGCATTAGTGTTTGCCATTACATTTTACTATTTCCATTTTACTATGTTTTGAAGGTTTATAAAGTTTTTATAAGTTATAAGTATTTAGGCCTGAAGTTATATAAGTTTTATACTTCAATAATATTGTCAAATAACTTGCAGACTGTCTTCAGAAAGGGACAACACTGAAACAATCTTTGCTTATCCTTGTTACCTCTGCACTTCAAGCAGTGTCTTATGCTGTCATTCAGAAATGATTCAGGATACTTGAATTTTGGCTTCAGATCATCTTTTCCTAAAGTCATGAACCTAGACTGCTTGGATAATTGAATTTTCTTTGTTAGGTCGGAACTGGAGGACATAAGTCATAAATCAGTCAAGTAATGTAATTTATCAGGTGTCGCAGCTACTTCTCTCTTACTTAGAGCTGTATTACTTAGCCACGGGCTAGACTAGGGAATTATTATTAAACTATGTGTTTTAATAGACCCTCACTTTTAAGGCAAATTAATTGAACTTGGCTCAGTGTGTTGCAGTTTTCAAGCAGAATCAGGCCAACCAAAGTCTCATTACAGGCAAGAATTTTGCAAAGGCAGATTTTTTTCTCCTGTACTAGTCAAGGCAGGTGGCTTTCATGCTAACTGGTCTCCAAACAGGATTAATTTTCTGTGGATTTATGAAGCTATTTCAATTCAACCAAAAAGTTTTAAAAATTTACTTAGAAATCATCAACTCATCTTGGTTTATATCAGAATTATGTAAATTAATCATGGGCAACTGTTTTCAGTTATATTTGCATTATGGAATAAGTAAATCATCAGCAGATCAGTACTAATTTCTCTGTAATTTTACTGATATTGAACAAAGCAGAAGTATTTAAAATGGGAGAAAAGTTTTCTGTTTAGATGTCAGTTCATATCTTCTCTCTTCCCTGTTCTTAGAAGTTGATGGTTATTTTGTCCACAAAATCACTGTGATTGCTCTTACTGAAGTTTTTGCAGTACTTGCTGCTACCCATGGAACTTTTCACCTCAGAGAAGCATGGCTGCCTTTTTAAAATTGTACTGGGATCAAGTAGTTAAATCCCCTTTTCTAGCCTCAGTGTGCAGCAGTTTATTACTTGAGTACAACTTCTGAACAACTGAAAATGAGCCTCTTGATAAGCTGCAAGCAGAATTCATGCTTGTGGTTGTTCACAGGGCTCTAAGTCAGTCAGGCTTTCTGAGAACAATTTAGTTTAAAACATTTGAATGATGAATCTGACATAAAGGTCAAATCAGAATTTGACTTACAGATGTTCTGTCTGTCGTGGGAAAACTATTCATTAGTTTATTGATGATACTATGACTGATCATTCTCTTTGCAGATTTTACAACTATTTCTCTAGATGGGCTTTAAATAAGGAGGTCTAAGGTTTTGTTTTGACAACTAGACTTTTGCTGCTACCATGCTGAGGGCATTGGCCCATGAATCCTGGTTTGGCTATATATTTTCATCTTGGGGGCAGTAAGCTGAGAAAAACAGCTTAATGTTGGGTTTTGTTGAGTGGCACAATCTGGTTTCTGTCCCTGGAGGTGGATGTAGAGAAATCTGAAAGTGGCCCAAACTGCAAACAGAAGCGGCAAGCAAGAAAACCACAGTTTAATGAGAAAAGTTGGAGTTTTCAGTTTTGTGCCGCTTGCTCTGGAAAATTGCAATACTTTTCTATTTATGCCTTCTCCTATCGAATTTGATGTAAACTGCGATAAGGCTAGGACTTGATTCTGTATATACACTTACTTTATGAAGAAGTTTTGCTTGAACAAATTCTACAATATAATCTTTTAATTAATTTTGCATTGCCCCTCATCCCCTCTACCACCTCAGTTAATAAACAGGACTTCCTCAGCTGAAGGACTCAGGAACCCAGAACTGAGGTCAGCACTCCAAATGGGCTCCCTACCAGTGCTGAATGGAGAGGAAGGATCCTTCCTTGACCTACTAGAAAAATTCTTCCCAATGTAACCCAAGTGCCTTCTTTTCCACAAGGGCACATTGCTGGCTCACATTCAACTTTCTGTCTTCCAGAACCCCAAGATCCTTCTCTGCAAAGCTGCTTTCTAGGTGGTTGACCTCGAAGTGTGGTTGCATGGGGTTGTTCCTGTCCAGATTCAAGACTTTTCATTTTCCCCAGTTGAACTCCATGAGGTTTCTCTCTGCCTTGTAAAAGTGTGACACGACCCTTTGTTTTATCAGCCACTCTTCCTAGGCAAGGCAAACTTGTCCAGGTCATTAATGATGGTGTTAAGCAGGATTGAACCACATGACTTTTCTGCAGCTGGCCTCTTAATGGCTGATCACTGTCCTCTGGGCCTAGTTGCTCAGCCAGTTTTCAACACATTGCACTGTCCACTTACCTAGCTCGTACTTGTTGACTCGTCTAGCAGGAAGTTATGGGAGTCAGTGTTAAAACCCATACTAAAGTTGAAATAAGTAATATCCACTCTTCTCCCCTCATTGGTGCACCTCATCCCCTCATTGTAGAAGGCTATAATGTTGTTCGAGGAATATATAGAACGGTATTTCCAGAATGCAAACTGATCTTGTCACTTTTCATGCTGTCAATGGCATAATGTTATTTTTTATTGTTTTTATTATTTTTAATTTATTTTTTAAATGTGTAGTTTCTGTCTGAAGAGAAAATTCTAAAAGCCCCTTTATGAACACTGTATTAATTACTGTAAAACTGTGGAAAGACTGGTCCTTATAATAAATTTTTTAATGCTTTGGAAATAAGAAAACTCAGGGGAACAGTTGCTGCAGACCAAACTCCACACTGAAAAGATTTTTTTGGAATATTTTCCTGTTTCAGAGCTAAACTACCTTAGAGCTTTTGCTTAGAAGATTCCACTCCCCAGTCCCCAATTTAAATCACAAGAAATCTAATACCATAACGTCAGATAAGGTCACACATTTTCCTTAGGACTTAAAAAGCTGCACTTATATTGCAAAGGTATCTTCAAAGTACTCTAGTATTGTTATGAAGTGATACACCCTGCAGTGATTTATGAATGGAATGACTGGCAGTCTGGTCTGATTAATACTTTTTTCATTGTTTGCATTGATCTTAATTTAATCACTTAAAAACCTCCTTGATTTAGAATTCTGGTATAAAATATACTATTATTTTGTTCTCACTGCTCACTGTGTACAGAAGCTGAGCATTTCCAGGACCAGAGTGATACAAAATTGCAAAAAAAGGGTCTTAAAAGCAGGAAAGTGGACCTGTATTCATAATTCACATTCTGTTTCTCTGTACTTGCTCCCTTTTTTGCATTTGAATGTATGTCATGTTTTTTGAAATGCTACTTTTAATATCTGTGTAATAGAATCTGGCTCAGCAGGAGAGATTACCCTCTATATTTCCTGAAAGGCTTTATCCATTTTTAGTCATTTTTATATTGCAGTTCTGCTGTTTTCTTATTAATTTCAGCAGTTTCTTATTACCAGTATTTCTGTGTCAATGCATCATCATTCCACTATTGCAAGTTATCAAAAGTTGAATAAAAATATGCAAACCCTCATTACTTTGGGATGATTTTGAATGTATTTATTGGGGAAGAAGCTAAGCAGTGTTACTAATGCCATAACCACGGGTAGAAATAGAGTGGACACTGCAAATAAGAGGCTCCTTCATCATGGTCATGCAGAATACTGATCCTGTTCAGTCCAGGACAACTGCTGGGCAGACTCTTCATGGTATTATTTCCGTTTGTTTTCATGGTGTTGTTCAATAAATCTTCCGTTTCTTTATTTCCATTCCATACTCCTACAGTGCCTATGGCTGTGGGTAGGGCACAAAACAATTTCTTAGGAACAGATATTTGTGCTGCAGTTAGAGCTACAAACAGTCCCCTGCATTTCTCCACTGGTGATGATACAGTTCATCTGTACTTACGCTGGCTATACTGAAGCTCTAGCATAGAGAGCCAGCCACATCCTCTGCTGGCTGAAGTACCATTCACAGGACCTTCTCTCATCACAGCTGCTTAAATAAGTGCTTCTAATAAAAGCAGCAAAAATTGGTCCATCAATCATAGAGTTTCCACTGGGAAAGGTGAACTTCTTTGGCAACAGTAGGAAATCCCGGTAGTGTTGGTGGAGACACTTAGTAGTGATGCTTAGGCTACAGCTCAAGAGTGATTTCAGTGTTGTGCTTAGTACAGTTGAGGGAGTCTTTTCCCATGCAGGACCAAGCCAAAAAGCAACAGAGATACTCAATGGATCTGCAGATTCTTAGAACTTCACCCAGGGCTATACCCACTTCTATTGGCTGTATGTTGTGAGCAAGATCTGTGTGTCCCTTTTCACTGATAAATTGCAGAGTTCATCCATTGCTGTTTAATCTAATGCCTTTTCTCTGTACTAAACTTACTTAGAAAATATGTTTTCCACTTGCCAGATGTTTATTTTAAAAAGGAATATTCTATGGTGCGTGCATGTGTGTCTCTCCAAAAGGCTGATTTCCATAACTTAAATGTGGTTTAGAACACTTCAACTCAGTGGAAAATAAACTGATTTTTAAAGTGGCAAAACATTGCTCTTCGCACAAAGGCAGCTTTGCTAGATTTTGTGTAATTATTAGTGGACACTATCTAATGGCTAGGATAGGTACAGTGCTCTGGATACCCCTGAGCCTCTGTGCAGAGCCGGCAGTAGTGGAGGCAGGCTGGGTAGATCAAGTGGGCAGGGCCCTGCAGGAGGGCCAGGGGAGCTGGCTTGATGAGTAGTCACAGGAAGCTCAATCCTGTCTTGTCACCTTCTTCCTGTAAAACAGAGGCAATAATATCTATGTAATATATTTGGGGATTCTCTGATGATGTGCAAGAGAGAGATAATTTTTATCATTCTTTAGTGGAGTAAATTGTCTAGTTCAGTCAATGCAGCCATAAAGTTTTAACTAAAGTCTTGGATCCAACTCTTTGCTGTAGTTCTGTGCAAGTGATTATGAGGTTTCTATTATAGAAGAGATTCTTCAGATGAAACTAGGGTTTGGATTGTGAGGCTAAAGGACAGGATCCTTCTGTTCATATTATTTACTATTAGAAGCCTAGGAGTAAATTTGAAGAGGAAAAGGTTGTTTTGGGGTGAGATACTGTTTTCATTCAATATTACCTTTTTGATCCTTATTTTAATAGGATTGTCAGGGGATTTCTTGCGTTCTGGACGATACTCTGCTCATACCATCAATGGTGCCTGGTCACCCTGGTCTCCGTGGTCTCAGTGCAGTCGTGACTGCAGTAGAGGTATCCGGAATCGCAAACGGGTCTGCAGCAATCCTGAGCCCAAGTATGGGGGACTTCCTTGCCTCGGCCCATCTCTAGAGTACCAGGAATGCAACATTTTGCCTTGCCCAGGTAAGTTTCAAATGAAATTAAACAAGTGAAAATAAAATAGCTCATCCTCAAGGTTATATCTTGCGATATTTGGTGTGGGGTTCCTTTTCTGTTTTAATTGGTGAGTTTTGGGTTTGTTTTGGTTCTTAAATCAATTACAGCTCAAATTTACCCTTATAATATAAGTGGATTTGGGTAATATTCCCATGTGATGTCAATAAATTTATCCTCAACAATATTAATAGCTATGTCTTTTGTCACTTGTGAGACTGACTGTAAAAATATAATTTTAGTATGTAAACTTACAGGAAAAAAAAAAGACATAAGAATTCTGGCAAGACATGAGAAATCTGGCCTAGACTTTATTTAAACTCAAAATATCATTTTCATCACAGTGGTTGCTGGCATTAAATCTGTGTTAGCTTTGAAGTGTAGAGTTGCTAGCAAATAAGGTTCACTGCTGATCACCAAATTAAATGGTAATTCAAGTAGTCCATAAAGATTGTTCTTGGAATCTTGAGTTTCTCCTTAATTTAAATTTGTTTTATGATTCCATGAAAAGGGATTACAAGTAGAATATCTGTTTACAAGAAACTACTTTGGATTAAAAATCATTCTTGTATCTCCAACGTAGGGGGAAAAAAAATCTTGGTTTCAATCAGATCTCACCCTTCATAAAACAGCCATTCAAACTGAAGGGCTTTTGAGCTTTGCAGAGGCTTTGTGGGAAAGGAAAGGGGAAGGATATAGGAGAATACATGAAGAAGGGAAGGTCCTATTGGTTTAGAAAGAGAGAATTCAAGGTAAGAAACAATAGAGAGGAAGAAGGAGGGAAGACTGAAAGACTCAGTTCTTTCCAGCAGCAAATAAATTTCCAGCGGCGGTAAATTTAGAAGTAAGATTTCATACATCTTTAATTATATTAATTATGTATAGCAGTGCTGCATATTTTCTTGTTGAAGACTTGAAGCTTTTGTCATTTATTCAAGTGTGGACCTGCAGAATTACTATGACAATATACACACTACATATGTGTATCACTATTGTAAAGCATACATGTGTATTAGCATATACATACATGGTTTCAAGTCAGAACTGTATTCCCTAAATCATGGATACATTGGTTTTTATAATACCAGTATTTTGTCCAATCTTTTTGCAGTGTTTCCCTAAGGTGTTAAAGCCCTCTTAACAGTCACTGTCTATTCTTCACATCAGAATTTAGCAGAGGATCAGTGCGTAAGATAATGCTTCCCTCTCAGG
Organism: Dryoscopus gambensis; assembly: GCA_013389985.1. Lineage (NCBI taxonomy): Eukaryota > Metazoa > Chordata > Aves > Passeriformes > Malaconotidae > Dryoscopus > Dryoscopus gambensis. The sequence goes on from WEIT01000224.1 coordinate 24,916, forward strand.
AGGATACACAGTTTCTTGAAAAGCATGTTTCCATCTTGAATTGAACTAAGCAATATGTTTTGGCACACAGCCTACAAACCCAGCAGCTCTGTGAGCATTCTGGCTGTTCACTGAAAGCAAATTTCTCTGCAGTTTTATTGCTAACAGGAACAGTAGGATTGTTTGACGACTTGAATGCCCTGAGGCACTCAAGCCCCCAGCTCTCCTGCTGGTGGGGCAGATCCATGGGGAATTTCTATTGAGGATCCCTGTTTCAGTCTGGGGAAACGCCCATCAAGCCATTGAAGTTCTGAAACAGGCATTTGAGCACAACCAGCCAGTGCTTTCTGGTGAAATTTTCTTGCTGTATCCAAGGAGGAAAGTAGCTTCAGTTGCTCATTGTGTAGTTTCTCTGTCTGGAAGTGTGGACATCTGAATGGAAGAGATGATGCTTCTTTCTGAGCATACAGGCATGACCAGGGAAGAGTGTCCATGTTTTCTACGCTAAGCACTATCAGAGAGAGGTGGAAGGGAACCAGCAGAGAACCAACGTTTTTCAGAGAATTTTAAAGTTGTGGTCCAAATCTTCTTCATGTGTGCACAGCCCTAGTGCATGATCCGATTCATTAGTTCTCAGACTGCAATCATAACAGCTTGCTTTTTCCAGGGTAATAAAATTATAAACAATTCTGTTTCATGTAACTGCCCTGTACAAGTAGTTTGGCAGTAATCCATTAAATCAAAGATCTAGAAGACCAATGTACTAATGTGTGCAAGCCTCCCCAGGGATGTGTGCAGTAGGTGAAGCAAGCTAGAACATAGCAACTCCTCACTGGTTCCTGCTTCCCTTGCAAAGGGAATCTCTCCATAGGACACTGCCTTCAGCTTGCTTTGAAACACGCGAGTGAGTGGTGCGATACAAGGTAACAGGTCTGCTCACAAGCTCTGAGATATCTGGTGGTATCACCATACTGTAGTAACTTAAATATATTCATCAAATGGGCAGAGAGTATCTATTAAACAGGGCTGGATTTGTTGTTCATCCTGTGTTGCTGATTTTCAATTTAAATGCTGTCTTGAATTTGCTGGATTTTTTTAAAGTAAGTCAAAGGTTTTCAGAAGTAGTATTTTTATTAAGCTCTGCAGCTATTCACCATTATGTTTTTTGAAAGAAATTGTTCTAACCAGTAAAATACTCTTATAAGTTTGTTGTAGAGGCCCTAGTTGTTTATGACATAGACAATACCCCAGACTAAAAAACATGAAGTTGTAAGGCAGAAGTTGAAATTGTGCTTTGAATTTGAAAATATTTTAACAGATCAGTTGATATAAAGTGTGGTGGGCCTTTCTGAAGCAAGAAGTGGTGCCCTAATCTATCTAATAATTTTATTTAGAGACAAGTTTTATTTTTTTTTCCTGCAAAGCAAATTTGAATGGAGATGTAGAGCATGAATGAAGTATTTAGAGGTATCATAGCCTTCAACAAGGAGCACAAAGTTCCTCAGCTACGGAACTACTGTTTGCCAGTAATTAAGAAAAAGACATAGGAGACTAAATCAGATCTCAGATAAATTTGAAGGGAAAACTTTGCAAGCAGTAGGTGTAATTCATTTGGGTGGGGGGTTTTTTTGAGACTGAGAGAGTAAAATATTGTTGCAGAATAAGGCTTATCCATAAATTAGACCTGATTATAAACATGTAGGAAGGAAAAAAATTCTTATTGGAGAAGCACAACAATAAATTTAAATTCTCTTAATTTTTAATGAATTAGACAGAAAGGCTGAGGAGTGCCAGGGGATTTTGTCCTGACCTTGACCTGAAAGTATTTTCCATAGTACTAGAATTAAAACCGCAACAAAGAATTTGATGCTTTCTAAGATCTTCCTCAGCACCCCCAGGGTAAGGACAGTTTCACCCGCTCCCTTGTGGTACAGAAACTTTTAATTACAGTCCAGCCCAGTCATTACACTTTCAGAAATATTCTGGTTAGTTCAGGTGCGATGGCAGCCATAAAGAACCCTTCCTGCTACTGCAAGCTCAGGTTCTGCTTTGCTTCCTCTTCTGCTTATTGCAGGCAGGATCAACCCCTCATCGTGTAAACTGCTGAGAAAAGGGAGTGAAAGAAAAATATACTGAGCAGTGTTTAACTCATGCTGAAAGTCAGGAGGACTTTATGCTTCTCTATGAATTAATCTGGGCTCAATGTCATCCTGGAAGAAACTAAGGATGCTCTGAAGGACTAATGAGAAAGCCCATGGAGCAATCAAAGTGTACAAGGCTGTTTTGTCTGGTTAAGTGTCTTGCAACACTTGCAGCATCCTAAATATACTTATTAATATATTAATAAACAGAAATTTATGGTTAAATGCAGGATCCCAGAACTTCAAAAAATTACTGATGTCATCTGGACCCTGCCTTCAGCAAGTTCTATTAAACCTTTTCTAAGCCTGCAGGGGAGAGAGAAACTGATTTTTTTTTCTTCAGTAGTAAATGGTCCACTGATGTGCAGATTGGTAGCAGTCACTGGGCTTTTTGTTCGTAGTATTTGAAGGCTGAATATATAATAGCAAATTGAACAGTGCCAGAAAATTGCCAGAAATCGTATACAGGTCCTCGAAGATGATTTGTCTGGATTGTTCAAGTTTTAGAATGATCCCTCATACAATTTTGCCTTCAACTAACTATTACTCTCTCAGATAAGCTGCAGAAATAGTTTGTGAGCCAGTGTAGGGTAAAGGCATGTTCTCAGTACTCAGTTTCCATCTGGCTAAGCTACTTGGAGGGGCAGGAGAATTTGAACTATTGTCTTCCTCTAGCAAATTATGCCTTGAACCTGTGCCTCAGCTCCTTTTTAATGTCTCAGAGACGTGAATAGCATTGAGCTGGCAAGAACAGAACAGCCTCAATAACTATGGAAAGGATCTGTGAATGCTCACTGACATTTCTGTTTTCTTTGAGTAACTAATATGCAGTCAATAATAAAACAAAGGAATCTAAAATCACTCATATGAGGGTTTTGTTATCTTAGGGGGCTTGCAAGACATTTACATTACGAAGATAAATGATGAAGAGGAGTTTTGTTTGAATGGTAAATTCTGCAAATCTACAAAAATTACAGGAATTTAGTAGGAGATCTGTTTGCCTGACAATAATAACAACCAAACATAAAGAACAGTGTCCTAGTTCACAATATTGTACATCTCTACAGTTATTTCTATAGAAAAAAAACCTATTTCTGTAGAAAACTTTTATTTGTTTGTGTTTTGTTTCCTGTTGTCTTCTCTTATATTCCTTTGCATAGGGACATAGGGACACTTGGCCGATGTGCCTTAATTAGACAATTAAAGCAGAGCTGTGTGAGCACCGCTGACTAGCATGAGCTACAGGAGTTCCTGTTCCCTCTTCCCCTCAGAGCATCAGAGGGCAGAATCAGAGGGAAAGGACAGTTGCCATCTCTTGGATTTGAAATTCTGATACTTCATGACAATATTTTGGGATTTTACCAATTACAGATTTTTATTATAGTAGTTCTAGTTTAGTTGTGACATTTTAGCTGAGAAGATCTGAATAAATTCATATATCACTAAACTTGCTAACAATAATAATGAGTTTCAGATGTACAAAAATCCGTGATAGACTATTTAAGTTATTTATGCATCCCCTAAAGCCAGTTGCTGTTTATTGGTTTTATTTTTTTCATTTTTTTTCTTCATTATTGATTTTATTTCTTCCTATTACGTTTTTCTTTGAAGTCATACTTGGCCACAAGAAAACAGGAATGTATTTAAAAGAATAAAATTTATCCTGCAATAGCTTTGTAAATCAGGAGGAAAAAAAATTACTCCAGTAAATGGAGGCTGAATCCCATCTCATAACATGAACTGATCTCTCTAGGCTGGTTCTGTAGCCAGCAGGAAGAGAGATAAACTACTCTTTGAAGCATCTGTTGCTTTTCTAACTTAGAAGTCTCAGTTACAGACTTAAACCTGTCTGGACCCTTAGATTTTGTTATTGTTCTTTTCAAGAACCATTTATTTGCCTCATGTTTCTGCATTGCACTATGTTGACTGTTTGTTTCATCCAGCATTGCTTTTATGAATAAAACGTATCACAGAAATAATACTTAGCCTTTGTAAACTATGATGTAAAAATTGCTCTTTCCCCACACTGAAACATGCAGCAGTATCCCACAGGACTGGGAAAAAGCAGTCGACTAAGTGATATTGAATGGGATGATGCCCATGTGTCTGGAAGGGAGCAGTAGGCTGCCCAACATGCAGACAGTTTATAAAGGAGTCTGCAATTCTATCTGTGTTCTCATGAAAGCAGGTGAGGTCAGTGTGTCTGCCCACACTTCCTTGTAAAACCCAAAGTGCATAGCAGGGTATCCAGTTTACTTAACTGTCTCTTGGAAATTCTCCAGCAGTGTGGATGTTTTGTCATGTTCTCAGGAGATCCCATTTCTGTACGCTGTTTCTTCCTGGTACATCCTCTTCCCTATGGCATGTGTTTTTTTCATTAAAGTGAAAAAATATTTATTAACCTCAACAACGGCCAGTAGGCAAAAAATTGTTTGGTTTACTATAAAGGAAAGAGCATTGTTTGATAGCACCCTGCTAGCTGAAGAGAGCCTTCTTCCTAAAGGGACCAACCTCAGCAATTGTCAGAAAATGTAAAGACTCTAAGTCTTTCATTGTGGAACTACTTTAATGACTTTCTTTTGTCCAACAGCTCTACAAAATTGTTATGTAAAGGAACTATAGTGACTCGAACTTTCCTTGCTGCTGTTTATTTTTTCTCCTGTGAGAGGCAGAAATAACATTAAGGTCTCCATGACAAAAGGAAAAAAAGAAAAAAAAAAACCCAGATGGTGCTGTGTTGCTAAGCAACTTAAAGAAAGATGAAAGAAACCACAGAGCTCTATTTAGGTCTTGTAAAAACTCAAGCAGTAAATACCCACTCCTTTGATCTTATTTAACCATGATGATGCCCTATTATCCTCTTTTGCTGAAAAGAAAAAGTTCTGGGGACAAATAAAAGAGGTAGTTACAATAGTTCTGGAAAGTTTAGAGATTTAGGAAGTCAGCCTGTCAGTAAATAGTTGCTAAAAAAAAAAGTTAGAATTGTACTGTCCGGCTCAACTAGGATCAAATCTAGCATTGTCTATTATTTTTGTCCTTCCCCACCTTCCCCAGACCCACTTCTCCCTTTGCACCTGAAGTCACACAGTACAGCCGTGATCACTGCAGCTGTGGAGCATGGTGACATTACTGGGTGTCACACCCATCCCTGTGTTCTCGGCCACCTGTAGATCCACGGCAGTTTCAAATGCAGGTGCATTTGTAATTCTCACTCTGGTCCATTGAAAAATAAGTAGAAATGTGTTGGGGGTCACTGTCTCCATTACAGTGAACAATGCACCTGTAATGTTTGCAGACAATTTATGGTCTGTGTAGTCAATCTCAGGCAGAATCAATTCCATTTTGTGGAGGTCTACATGCTGCAGCTGACATGCCTCTGATTATTCATTTGAGCATTCATTTAAAGAAAAAAAGAAAAAAAGAAAAAAAGAAAAAAAGGAGTATCTGGAAAGGTAAAGCCTTAATATCACGTGAAATGAATAGCTTGGGTAACAGCTTCTGCTTTTATTTGACATAATTTAAAAAGAAAGAAAAAAGAGGCAAGTTCTGACTAAAAGATACCATGTCTTGAAATTGTTATAAAATTGCACAGTATATTTCACCTGCACTGAAGACAAATAACCTATGGCTTTCTTAGATATGAGTTTGCATAATACTGCATTAATAGAGTTATCTCAGGCAAAAAGACATATTTGTTTTCCAGTGAAAAGTATGAATAAGAAAAATATGAGTAAGAGAACAAGTCAGATACTCTACCAAGATGTAGTATTTTTTTATGACAGGTGGTATAAAACTCTCTCATACATCTATATAGCTGGATGATTTGATGTATGATGTAGCAATCATTGAATTCCTTAATAATGGAAATAATTTATTTAAATTGCATACCAGATCACAGAAATCCTGTCTGTTGAATTAGGCTTCAGAGTCCAGATAAATTACTTGCAAGAGTTTTCACAACTACAGTTCTTAGCAAGGAAGTGCCAAGTCCATGCTGTCTTGATGTTTAGGATGGTGTTGCAAACAAACAATACAGGGAATAAAATGCATTATATTCAACAACTTCAGTTACAGGATTAGTAAATAGTCTTAGGTATGCAATAGTGAATTATCTGTTTGATTAGCAGTTGAGAACCTGAAGATGTACTGTATCTTAAATTACATTTAAAAATACATGTATAGCTTTTTATATCAAAATTCTTCTCTCATTTTCTCACTGTTGAAGACTTTGCATAGAAATCATTCTACTCAGCTCACCAAGTGCATTTGTGATATGCAATCCTGCAAAGCCAAAATGAGTATTTTTTAAATGTTCTACATCTCCATCTAAGAGAGAATTTAAATGCAAATATCACATAGTTATTTTCATTGTAGGTTAATTTTTTAAAGATTTATAAACTCTTTTTTTTTTTTTAATGGTAAGAGATAATGATGTAATAGCATTTCAGTAAACCAGTAAAAACCACCCCTTGAAAAGCCGCTTCATTAATTGAACAGAAAAGATCAAAAAGACATGGTAAATAATTTAATTCCTTAATAACTCAAGTGATAAAACTTTAAATAGAGGTGTGAAAAGAAATTCCTTTTTTTATGGGATATGAAAATTTAGAAATTTTAGGTTTTTGTCTCTTCTTTTTTTTTTCCCAAAAAAATTTAAACAAAGATAAATGAAGAAAATACTGAGATTCTTTGCAGAAGGAATACTTCCCTGGAAGAAGTACATCTGACTTTGTCATGTGGCTACAGATACGAAGCCTTTGGCAGATGGGCTGCAAGGTGGCTGTAAATACCAGATATACATCCTGGAGCAGTAGCTTTAAGAACAGAGGCTCAAAGGAGCCAGGCTGGTGCAGGCAATGAGGTGAAGTTTCATTTAAATCTTTTCTAGTGTCCATTTGTCATAAACCATCTGACAAATGGGTCTCCCATGAAATCCAGCCTACATTTCAGAAGAATGTTTTGAAAACTCTGTTTGGAGAACTGTTTGACATACTTGAATTAGTAAATACAAAAGGGGGTGTGGAGGGGAAGGTAAATAATAATATTTAGGGGAGAAGGTAAATAATAATATTTATTCTTCATAAACTTGTCTTAGAAACCTATAGTGGTAACTCCTTTTTGTCAATGTGTGTTGCTTTTTTAAACTTCTGCCATTGTTCTGCTGCTGACATCTATGGTAGAGCTGTGTTAAGACTGTAACATTATATTGGCCCATCAAATCCTACAACTGTGTTTGATTATTTGAAATGGGTTGTAGGGTTAAGGCAATGCACCTGGGTTGTAAAACAAATTCGGGATTCCTCCATCCTTCTGTTACTATTTTTAGGCTAAGTTTTATTTATATCAGTAAAAAACTACTCTGAGCTTACAATATTTCTGCTAAACTGCTAAGCTTACAATATTTCTGCTAAGCTTTGGTATTTTGTTTCCTCGAAACTAAGAAAAGGAAAGGAAAATAAAAATAAAAGATTTTTGTCCTTAAAGATATTATGATGCCCACTAGAAATGTCTTATATGGATGAGTAATTTTGTTAGGCTTTCCAGCATACCAGGGGCTTTTAAGATTAAATTGCATTGTGATAAGATTAAATTTGTGGGAACTATGTTCAGTGGCAGCTAAAAATATCCAATAATTTCAGTAGGCCATGAATTAGATCCACAGAATATGAGAAAGATGAGCTGGATTTTGTTGTGTCTCACATCAGCTTGGAAAAATGCAGTATCGTTTGTCTTTTCAGTGGATGGAGGCTGGTCTTGTTGGTCATCGTGGTCAAAGTGCTCAGCAACTTGTGGAGGAGGGCATTACATGAGAACCCGCTCCTGCACAAACCCAGCCCCGGCGTACGGAGGAGATATCTGCCTTGGCCTGCACACTGAAGAAGCCCTCTGCAACACACAGCCATGTCCAGGTATGGCCAATCAGCCCATCCATCTTTGCTATTTATGTGCCACTGAATAAGGCATTCCCAGTTAGGCAACATAATGTCCTTGATCTATTATTTAGAAGCAAATAATTTCTTTCCTTTATTAAGTGCACAATCAGCTCTAACATGCTACAATGCTACGGTAAATCAAGTAGTAGCCGAATATGTTCTACAGAACACTACCTCCTTCCTCCCTCTTTAAAAATTAAAATCTAAGTTACCATGTCTGGATCTGGATTAAGTAAAATTGTGTCATATTTGAAGTGGACCATGCAAACTGTTTATGAGACACTTAATAAAAATATCACAAAGTTCTTCTGTTACAACACCAAACATTCACGGCAAGCAAGTTGCTGAGATTAATAGTCAATACATGTTATCACTAGGTACTTCAAGTAGATAATATTTGCCCTTTGTGTTTTCATATAAAACACAAAGAAAACTTTCATATGCTTTGTAAAATTCTTTCTTCAACTTTGGATGTTAAGGAGCAAAGATTGATCTTTTTAAATGACTGGTGTGCTTAGTAGATGAAAAGACTCAGCACTCCTGCTAATTTGTATGATATTATGGATCATGTTAAGTTCTGTAACTTTGACTCTGCCATTTGCCTCATATTAAAGAAAACTAATTTTTTAAAATGAATTTAAGTGAGAAATTGAGATTAAAACAACATGAACTTTCATTTATTGCTGATTAACGGATTACAGGAAACAGCAAAAGCAAGGAAGAAGCTCTGATGCCACACTGTATTACTTGCTTCACTTAGAGCTCCTAGAATTCACAGCAAAAGTTTTCTGCTCATATGCTAAGGCTGAGCATGCGAGGGCAAAAGCCCCATGAGTTTGAATGGATCATATTGCTTATTATGATTCTTTCCCTTTCTAGGCACTACACATCTTCCAGCAGAATAAAAGTACCTACTTTGTCAAAATTAAAGCAGATGCAACACTCTGTATTGGGTTAAAAAAAAAAAAAAAAAGCCAAGCATAGAAATCAGTTGATGATTTGATTTTTTGAGACAAATAGTGTACATTTGTATGTAGAAGTTGCATAGCTGCTTTGAAATCCTTAAGACATCTTTAAAAGGTCAGAGCTGGAGTGTTCATTGTGCTAGTATTGTAGCTATTTCTCTTGTTGTGCATTTATTTTCTAGCACCATTTTCCCGTAAATGACAGTTTGCAAACATTCGTAAATAATGTCTTAATCTTATTTTGACCTGCCTGTGACCCAAATTTTGGAGCAGATACAGGATGGAGTTGGAGGTTGGTTTCATTCATCTTGGTTCAAGAAAGTGGAAACCCTTACAAAACAATAACATTTCAGAGGCTTAAAATTTATTTCTCACGTTCTGTAATATTTTATTAATATTTCAATCTCACTGAAAATTTGCCATAGGTTTTTGAAACAGCACATCATTCTCAAACAGAGAATGGCCCTTGCCTCATGTTTACAATATAGATTTCAAAACTGCTTTTTACTGCTCTTATTTCACATGGGTATGGGTCAGAAATAACCACAGTGCTACATAGATCAAGTTTGGGCAGACACTCGAATGTCTGCGGAGCCATTTCCTTGTGGTAAGGACCAGATGAAGTGTGGTTCTTCCTTGTGCAGATCTGAAAGTAACATTGCTGACATTCACTGCTTGAGTGACATGCTCAATATAAGAAGAAAATAGTAATGACACTTGGAATCTAAGAACAACCAACACAGAAATGCATATGCAAAAATGGAAATGATCTATACCATTTCTTAAGTTGTGAAAAGAGTGAAGATTTTTTAGCTTTTGAAATACTGCTCTTTTTTTTCCCAAACAAAACTAGCAGAAAACCAAACTTTCTGGAATCCTGATACTAAGGATTTGTTGAGGATATAGAGATTAAATGGCAAATCCAACTGAAAGTATTCAAGTACGCACTTAAAAGAAAGTAACAGGCTTGTGCCTGCAAAACACATCAGTTTTTCTCATCTTTCATTTTAAAAGCTCTGTCACTGAGTTTGTAGTTTTTCTTTTAATTTATACAAATGCAACCACAGCAATATGAAAGGAAGCATTGCAGTATTGATCAGTAGTGGCTGATTACCAGAAAGTGTAACCAGTTGCAATGGTGTCTGTAGTATGTTGCATAAAACAGCATTTTATACCTAAAGTATTTACTGCTTCTGTAAGAGGTGAAAATACATTCTGTCCTTAGATTGGTAACTCGCACGTACAAATAATGGACAAAGCAGCTGCGCGTTTAGAACTGGTGGTGTAATTCTGCATGAAAGAAATTTATAATGTTACATTGATTCATCTGATCTTTCTGCAGTGCTGCCTTCACCAAGGGATCTCTTAGGAACTGCTTTATCTTTATGTGGCTTCAAAGGCCAGCCAAGACTCTGTACAAAGAAGACATGACATGTCATGAGTTAGAGGTGAAAAGCAGTTCCAGGTTAAACACCTCTCCAGTCCACCTTCTCTTTCACATTCTCCTGGCTTTTGTACAGAACTGAGGAGCAAGCTGAGAGGAGCCTGCCTGAGGCGCAGGAGAGCCTCAGATACTTTGAAGATACAGAAATCAAAGGAATGAGGCAGGATAACCAAGTCAGTAGAAGATCATGCAAAAGCTGTGGGTTCAGCTTTCCAGTGACAGCAGAGATAGTTGCTCCACAAAGGGCAGATCTGACAATTTGAAATCATCCGTTATCTTGGCTGCCTTACTTCTTCGCAGCTCTCTGAGCTCCTAACAACCTCCTCAAACCAGAGGTTTGGTGTGAGGATCCACCATTGCAGGGGTGACCCTCTGTTTCATGGTTGCACTCACGTCCCCCCTTTTGTCCTCTGTGATTCTGTGTGCCAGATAAAGTTGATCAGCTCGGCACCAGCCCCACGGACTACCTGTTCTGTAGTGTCTGCGTGCACCACAGGACTCACATCATTTCCATATGGGTCCCCTAAGGGGCAGGATGAAACAGTAACCTTGCCAAGTCACCCGATTGTGACTTAGCATGATCCATGTGTACTCTGACATTCCTATTTTATCATGGGATGTAGCTTCTTCAACAAAGAATCTGGCAGGTCAAAAGCATTGGACAAGATGGGGCTGCAGAGTGCACCAGCCAACAAGATGCATTTAGGATGCCCACAAGTACTCTGGCACCTGCTGTGTATATCCCAATTATACCAGGACTGGACAAGAGTCTTGGCTCTGACTTAAGCATGCTCTCTGCCACCAGTGAGAACTGGGCCAAGATTTGTAATGAGCAACATTCCTTTAAACGTGAATGAGCAGGGCTTTATTGTTACTAAATATTTAGGGTAAAACGCCATATACTTATTTTACTTAGATCCAGCATCTGACACTGGAGGTGATAACAGCAACTCCTGGATGTGCCACTCTAAGTAAGCAGGAAGAAGCCTGTCCATTTGCTTGACTCCCACCTCAGCTCTCCTACCCCCAAATTAGGATTGAACTACATTTTGGCATCTGCCTGTGTGCTTCTAGTACCCACTCTGCAAATGAGGCCCTCCCAGGACCTCTCCTAGGAAACAGAAAAGCCAAAGGACAGAGCTGAGTATTTCTGCTACTCAGAATAACAAGATCCTACATCTGATTGTATCATGGTATTTGTCCTGTTGTTCAAAGAAGGCCTCATCCAGACAGTTGCTAATTGTTCATAAAGTTCAATATCCTGGTTCTTACCTGACCTGCTAAGTAAATCTGTTTAATAAACAACATCTATGCTTGGCATTTTTCAAGACTGCAGTCTCAAATATTCCCGCTGGAGTCTGTTAAATTTTAGATGACTGAAAGTTTTAACTTCTTTCCTGTGTGAACAAGGGCAAAGTAATGAGTAGATGTGAACCTTGTATGCTGGAATTATACACTGTACTGGAAGGAGCTCCAAAGAGTGTAAAATTTCCTTAACTTTCCACCTGATTGACAGTGTAGAAAAGCTTCACTAATTCACAAATTGTAATGTTCTTCAATCTAACTTGAATCAAAATTCAAAGAAAATACACAGTTTTTCATTTGAAACAAAATGATACTTGTAGATTTGCTTCATATTGGCATAAAATGACTTAAAATTTTGAAGTAGAAACAAGTTTCGTTTGGGATAGTAGGACTATTTATTGCATATCAAAACCATAAAGTCTGTGGAAAAGCTGACAGAAGAAAGGAAATTTACCTGAGGTCTGTCTTTACTATATTTGCCAAACTCAGAAGACTCCTATGAAGGCAAGGATTAGCCTTGAGTTGTAAGAATGCTGAGTGCAGTAAACTCACAGCACCTCATGGGAATGAGATAAATTCATTTCATTTGAGGAATGTATCTGACATCACACAGGCATGAAATAAAAAATATCTCAATCAAAGCTACATGAGGAGAGGAAGAAATATAGAAAAGAAATAGAAGGTAACAAACTGAATGGGGAAGAGAAGATGAGAATCTACAGCCAAGAGATGGACTTGAAGTAATAAAAGCTAAAAAAGAAAACTTAAAAAAATCTTCAAGATGCCACTATTTTTGTGGTTAAATACACATCCTATTTCAAACTGGAATATATACTCTTATAGTTGTCATTGCTACTGGTCAGGTACATAAAAAGATACAGTGGCCTTGTCCACCCTAATGACCTAGACTGGAATTAAGTCTACAGCTATCACTCTTTCAGTCACCCCCGCAGAATCCCCTGGCTTCTCACTTCCACTCACAAAGGCCATGGCAGAAGCCAAAACCATGAAATATCTGTGGTAAATTTACCATCGCATCCACATTTCAGAGACTTCTGCCAAAGCCAAACTGCCTGTGTTTTATCGGAATGAAGGAGCTGCCTGCTGCTAGATGGTGGTAGCTGGGGAGGAGGCCTTCTGTCCTAACTAAGAAGTACAAGCTATTTCTCTCTCACTCAGTGTACTTGAACTCCTTAATCTCAGTGTCTGCATGTGTGTCCCTCTCTGCCTGTTGCAGACAGCTGGTCCGAGTGGTCCCAGTGGTCTGACTGCGACTCGTCTGGCTTCCAGACCCGCACTCGTCAGTGCATCATTTTGTTTCCTGTGGGCAGCCAGTGCACGGGCAACACCACAGAGAGCCGAGCCTGCGCTGTGGACTCCAACCTTATACCAGGTGAGATCAGCCAGCTCCTTGAAGGATTAGTGAAATCTCTCAAGATTTCAGGACCGAGGCATAGCACTGTTTCAGACTGCACTGTGCAGATCTATGAGTGGAAGCAGAACTTGCCTTTAGTCAGCACAGGGATGTTGGTCTGCTGTGTAGAGACAATGCTGTTAGATCTGGTGTCTACATAAAATCTGTCCCGTGGCACCCAGTGCTGTGGATCTGTCCCTACTGTCACTGCCTGGGACTTTGGTTAGTCCCTGTCACAGCATTCTGCAGGTTGCTCACATTCTGCTTGGTAGCAGGGCATGAGTATACACAGCAAGCAGAAATAGTTTGCTTTTTATTTTAAGCATTTTTGAACTAGGATTATTAGAGAAACATTGCTATAGGTTTTCTGGTTTGCGTGTACAAAATGGGGTCTGTGGTTGTTACCCTGGAAATCATTTCAGAGAGTCCCTTACATTAATAGCTGTTCAGAAAGGTAAATACTATTAGCTTTGCCTCCAGTCCTTATCTCCCCCATGACTGCTAAGTACCTGATGGATAGTCACGTTATGTATTATTCTATAGTATTTGTCAAAACTCATGACTGTACTTTTGTTTTAAATCACAGCAGTCATTTAAATCCGCACAACAGTATGGGTGGTCACAATGCACTGCTGTTAACAGTCAGCTTTCTCCCCATGTACACTAAAAAAAGCTCAGGGTCTTTTCACAGACAGAAAAATTTACATTTTAATGTATAATTTGGAATGTAGCTGTGTTTACTCAGTGCCGCAACCTTTTCTTTGTGTGACTGTGCAGTAAGCAACAGTACAATGTAACAAAGACATCAACAAAGTTAAATGCTGTTTTTATGGATGGTGCATAATCCTTTAACTCCCAAATAGTATTTTCTTCTAAAACCAATGTGAAAAATGTCAGTATGAAAGCAAAAACTCCCACATTGTATTTTCCCTTTTCTAAGGGTTTTGAAGCTCTATTAATATTCACATTCTGTGAATCTGCAGCTTAATCCAATATAAACTCTACATCTTCTTTTGGAAAGTAGGCATTTTCAGAATCTGAAACAAGCCACAACGTCTCTTGCCCTTCTGGTTTGTTTGCTGCTCCTCCTCACATTACCAGTAACACAGCAGATAAGGTCGTGCCTATTACGCTCACCTTAGGGAATATATCTTGCTTTCTTCGATTCACTCAGCTCACTTTTACTTGCCCAGGTCCTTTAATTCAAGGGTTTCCTCCCTAGCTCTTCTGCAGAAGAGGCAACCTTCCTCTGTTGTAAGAACTGGGCACATAGTAGTAGCCAATTTCTGTATCTTTTCCCTCACTTCATTTTTTGCTCGGAAAGGTATTATCAAAGAACTTAAAAATCCCTTTTTTTGAAATCCAGGTATACTGTGGGGTCAGCTACCCCACCTGTGTACACATGATTCTTCACCCTTTCAGAGGGGTTCAAGAGACTGATTTGTAAGGCAGAACTTCCCTTCATAGAAACCATGGACTGAAAGTAAGGAGTGGAAAAACTTGATTGCCAACAGATTTTATTCTGTATTTTCAAAGTAAAAATGGTAAGGATACAAGCTGGAATTGCGTTTTATTAGTTTAGTACTGAGACCTATAAAATTGGCAGTCATCTTTTTTGAAGATGTATAAATTCCCACTTTTCACATTAGTGCTAGGTGGGAATTCTAGAAGTAATGAGCCCATTTGAACACAAGGTAATTAAACTGTAGTTAATTTTACTTCAGTAAATCAACTCTTTCTCCACAACCCTAAACTCCACAAAGAATGTTTTTATGTGCATTTCACCCTTTTTATTCCAGAGATGTTTTGAGGCAAGAATTAAAAATAAGTTGCTGCTTTTGCTTGGGAAACTAAGGAACCTGAAGATGTCATGGGTCCTTTCGATTAATTCTACCACACAGTAAAAATATCTCTTACCTTTAATTTGAAATGTATGTAATAGAATGGATTTCTAAATCCTTACTCTGTTAATCTAACTAGAAGTTCTCTGTAATACTTTTTCTCCTTGGCCTAAATGGTTTATTTATTTTTATAGAAATCTCTGTGGCACGATCCAGCAGCATAGAAGAGAAACGATGTGGCGGTAAGCTTTTCAGCTCAACATGTCTATTAAATGCCGAAATATTGATTACTCATTTTTTTGCTTTTGTTTCACCTTTTGGTCTTTCTTAGTATTATTCTACCTTCTAAATGCTGCATTCTCATTATTTACACTTGTACAGAAAAAAAGTAGTTACTTGTACAGAAAAATGTAGTTACTACAGGATTTCTCATTAAATATCCATCTGTCATTGGTGACCTTTGAGAGTAGAACATGCATTATTGGATGTTTGTATTTTCTTCTTTTTCAGTGTGGCAGTCACCCTTGTACTCAAAAAGAAATATCTGTAATAATCTAGTTATCAGTAGGTCAAAATTTGTGAAGTTGCTCCACCTTTTTTGGGATAATAAGTCCACAAACCTCTTTTGGACTCCAAATAAACAGCAGAAAACCAGTCTGCTAACCTATTTAATAGCTCAGACTCTGGGACTCATTTTCAGCTTCATTGCCAGAGACAAAACTAAAAAGTAAATAAAAGGTTCCATTCTGAAGAGTCGTGATACTAGCAAAACAAATCTTGAAAGGAAAAGCTTTTAAAACCACTAAACGAGAAGAAGAAGAACAGAAAAAGGAAAATGAACTTTACTTTTTCTGTGCTGAGCTATCACGCTTAGTCTGTGTCGTCATGGTAATAGCTCTGGCCAGTTCTAGTATTCTTCCATGCACAGATAAGCTTCATTTTTAACCTATTAAAGGACAATGAAAACAGAGGTTATGCAAGGGTACTTGTGCATATTGTAGCTTGTTATGGGAGCCAGGATATTTATGGGAGCCATTTGATTTTTTCGCTAATTAGCAGTAGTGCTCTGAAAACATTTTGCAAAGTTCTACAACACTGGGAAACTCTCATAACGATGCAGAAGGATATTTAAGTGATAGACTGATATACTGACACAGTCAGCTGGGTCACCTAAATATTAGTTCATGTTCTAAGTACTCAGTAGGCATGTAAAAGTTCTACCTTAGGTTTTACAAAAAATGAGCACTGTGTGCCAGCCTATTTTTCTGTATTACAGTGAAAAAGATCTAACAGATGTTTTTAAGACTAGCATCAGTATATCAGTTTAAAATCCATCATTTGTACATTGAGGCAAAAACAAATTCTCAGGCATGTTAAGATGAAGTTTCCAACACAAGCTTTGCAGGGATACTTCTTTCCTAATCAAAAAGCACAGCTCCAGTTCGAAATAACAGTGGAAAGCAATCTAATCTGTTTATTTTGAGCTAATCCTACTGGTGCCATATCTGACCCGGTATCTCTGTTCAGTAACATGAGAGGATGATAGTGCTTTAGATTCCCTTCTACAGTTTCATGCAGCAATGGGCTTCCTCTCAGTTTTAATCCTTGCATAGGTGGAGAGGGTTCCCCATGGTCTGATCCCATCGTACCTTTGAAAAGCAGAGCAGATAGAAGAGTGCTGGGCTCTGAGTTGTTGACTTTGCCCTCTCTGGCTGCCGCACTTAAAAGTATATTGAGATTCAACAAGTCTGTCTCTTACCACTTCCCATTTTCCCTTAAAATTTTACCATTTCTTCCTCACTCCCCCTTATGTAAAGAAAAAATTCTAAGAGCTGGAGAGGGGAACAAAGTGGTCAAGACACAGAAAGAATGGTAACCAGCAAGAATCAAAGCAGGGATGGAAAAATATGTGCTGCTGCTTCTGGGACATGCATCCAAGAAAAGGGATATGGAAAACATGTATGGAAAGCAGGAATGTGGTTCAGAGATATCAGGATTTTGTCATTTCTGCCACGAGTCACTATGTGTAGAGAAAGAACTGTGATAGCAGCAGAGGAGGTGATACTGTAGTTCACTGAAAGAAAAAAGCTATGTATGTACATTATATACATAATTTATATATAACAAGGCTTTGTTATACAGTCTGAAGAAAAAAATTATGAACTATTCAAACACACGGAATGCAATTAATTTTTCTTTTATTTGTGTTCTGAACTTGTTGAAGCATCTTTCGAAGATCTCAGTACTCACAGAGATGTATGGGTATCTGAGATTCTTATAATGATCCCTTCAGGGAAGTAAAACGAATTTACTACTGTAGGGATAAACCATTGCAATTGAGATGTTTCAGGGAAACACATTCCCTTATCCTTATTCGAATCAAACACTTGTCTACATTTTTCCCCGAGCTGAAGCTTTTACTGCTGCTGCCTTAAAATTAAGATTGTCTTCTTCTCTCCACTCTGCAGAGTTCAACATGTTCCACATGATCGCAGTGGGATTAAGTAGCTCAATCCTTGGTTGCCTTCTCACCCTGCTTGTTTACACTTACTGCCAGCGGTACCAACAGCAATCCCACGATGCGACTGTCATCCACCCGGTGTCACCCGCTCCGCTCAACACCAGCATCACCAACCACATCAACAAACTGGATAAATACGACTCTGTAGAAGCCATCAAGGTGAGCAGAGGGCTGGGAGCTACTCAATGTACCGAGACAACATTTCTGCTGAATCAAAAGAATTCTCCTTGCTACTTTTCCGCAGCGGCATTTGAGATCAACTTATGTGGATTGTTAATGACAAAAGTAGATTTCACTTGAGGTATTGTAATTGCAGATCCTTTCTCTTGTCAGTCCCGGTTAGGCAGGAAGTTGGATTTGCATGTGTGTATAATTTATATAGCAGCCTTTCCTGGAAAAAAAGCAGATCACTCAAGTTGTTTTGTGGGATTTTTTCCTAATTGTGTTCCCTAGTGGCTTGTTCAAAAACTAAATAGGGCCATTAACAATCATCATGGAATCTACTGAAGAAAATCCTTTGGCTCAGATCATCCAATACCAAGGTCACTGTTCATCTTCCTGCACTCTGTCTCTATACAGGAGATGTATCTGGTGAACATATTCTGGGTCAGACTCTCAGCTAGTGTTTATACCCAAACTGTTCTGTGAAAAAGCAGGACAGAGGTAGTGAGAGTCTATAATGATATCCATGCGATATCATCATTATTCCCAAACCGCTATTTTCTTTTTGTGACCTTTTAAAATAACTCTGCTTTTCAGATCCACTAAATTAAGGAAGGATGTGCATTCTGAAAATACCTAGTTCAGTATCTTCAGATTACACAGTTTATTCATGCAGCTGCAAAGCAAATGAGGATTTTTCTTAAATCCTACCTGGATAATCCAGTTCTTAATTTCTGCATTTTTTCTTTCTAATTAAAGACATTTTAATGAAATTCATTTAAAAAAGCAAGAAAAGTCTGGATCTTCTAGCCAGCAGTGGAATATGAACCTAATTTAAAGCTTTTCCAAATTCCACTAATCATCTCTCTAGATAGCTACAGAAACAAAAAAACCCTCAATCCTTTGAAAAATTCGTATTCTAAATACCCATATAACTTTTTTTAAAAACAGGATTTATGCTCTTAAGGCCTTCAGACATTACTGCTACTTGAAAATCAGGGAATTAATGCAGTAAAGAGAAAATAATTCTTATTCATTAAAAAGATAATAAGTGGCTCATTCTAATAGGAAGAACTGCATATATATGATTAAAAATAATCATAGAATCATAAAATTAGTTTTGTAATATTGGGGGGAAAATTCCTGGCTTTCTTAAGTAGAATTTATTTCTGTAGGAATGTTATTACGTAAGAAGATACTTCTTGAAATGCAAGTTTCTGTGAATGTACAGGTATTTCTCAATGCATTTTTGCCTGGCTTACTATACACGGATACTTGCCACAGAAACTGCCTTGGTGAAAGAGCACCTGGTGGTTACCTTTCCTATGTCCTTTTCATTTTCTGATTTCTTTTTTTTTTTCTTTTTCTTCCCAGGCATTTAACAAAAACAACCTGATTCTAGAGGAGAGAAACAAATACTTCAATCCACATCTTACTGCGAAGACTTATTCTAATACCTATTTTACAGATTTCAATAATTATGATGAGTACTAATGGGCTTGTGTATTTTCTGGCCTCCTGTAACTCCCCAGTCCCCAAGGCCTGTGCTACTCAAGTGCTCATGTGATTGAGGCTTCAGAGATGAAGTTCAGAGACATTTCAAGCACGATCCAAGCCATCAATGTCCCATTGCTGCCAAAAGCCCAAACCGCCTGTTTGTGACATGATGTTTTCTTTGCAGATTGCAAGGTTGGCCTTCAGTGTCAGGGGCAGCTGTAGCCCCTCAGTGTTTCTGGACCGCTCATGAGGATTGCATTGCTTTGCTCAGTTTCATAAATTTCCACTCATATTTCTTTAACAAGTGACTACGTAATTCCTGAGTTTTAAAAAGAAATAATAATGTTACCCCTTAAACCTGTGCCAGGAGTACAAATCTAGTTTTCTTTTTAGGTGTTGTCTTTTATTTTTTGGGGTTTAAAAAGGGAGCTTTGCTGTTAGCCCTCTGTGCAGTCTGCTGAAGCTCACACTGCCAAAAAGAGCTCACAAGGTGCTGGGGATGACAAGAAAAAATGTGGAGTTTTAGTGATCCTCTGCAGCAGCTCTGGGCTCTGCAGGCTGATCTTCCTGGGCTGTAAATCACTCTGGCTGCAATTCAGCTGCTCAGAGTGCAGAGAAGTACTAAGGCTGTACCAAGGGATACAATCTTGTAATTAACCTGGACACCTCCAGGGTCAGTGGTTTGCAGTTGCAAGCCCAGACCAGTCACATAAAGCCTTCACCTTGTTCAGTTTAATTTTTGCGAGGGTGTGGAAGGGCATGTCTCACAGGGAGGTCAAGGGAGGAGGGCAGGTGGGAGAGGCACACTGGGAGGATTTTCTGTGTGTCTTTAGTAAACCAACCTTGCTGCACCACGTGGGTTTGTTGTGGCATTCTGCAGGCTTCCTCTCCCTGGTGCGTGTGCATGGAACACGCTTGTCTCTGATGGCTGTGGCACTCGCCACCAGGCTGGCCACAGAACAGTACAACTGCACCGAGTTTTGTGTGCCGTCTCCGGCTCTTGGGGGTCTGTAGGCATAATCATAGGTCTGCTTTTTTCTTTCCAGCTTTTACTTTATATGCACGTGTCTGACAAACAAAGCTGGCTCAGAGAACACAGATATATTTGCAAAGGGCTGTCTCATCTTGCTGCCATGTCTGACCTGCATCAGTCAGCCCCTAGAGGAACATTCTTACGGTGTTTTAAGTGATGATCTTGTTGGACTTCATTGATGTAAATATTTAAAATACTGTTTGAGTTTTAAGTTATCAGTTTTAATTCCTTTTGTAGTGGTAGATGAGGAAAGACAAAGTTTTATACCATTTTTCTTTGTTCTGTCTGTTTTCACCCACATTCATGGTATTGTTATTTTTGTATTTGAAATTCCAGATGTATAACTAAAAAGAAAATTGCAGGGATTTGAGTCAGATTTTCCAGAGTATATAGTAGCAAGGAAGCATTTGCTATTCTCAGAAGCTTGCGAGAAGAAATTAAAAGTGAATACTAAGGATTAAAAAACTGGGCTTTCATTTTGTTGCTAAAAGCAAAGACCATTGCACTAGAATACTAGGGAGGTATGCAAGGTATGCAGAGTGGAAATGTTTCCATTCTGTTAAGAGAACTTGCTAATTAGGTTGTGTTATGATAGGCAAATAGAGAAGAAACATGTACAGATTATAATGATTCACAACTATGTACGAAAAAATCAAAAAGTACCAAGAAACACTTTCATAGCAATGGTAAACACTGTATCCACTGATGGCAGGGAGCTACGTATTTGAATGGGGATAGATCTGAATGTAGCACTATGCTTCCAATCTGTTCTGCAGAAAAATGAAAAAATTCAAAGTGGTCTTTAAAATGCTATGCAGTAAAATGAACACACATTTACCATCTATGAAAGTAATTAAGATCAGCTGCCTATTTCTTCCAGCTGAATAGTTCTTCCTGTTACTAACTCAGTCAAATGAAAGCACCTCACCTTCACACCAGCTCATCTCCAGAAAGTATATTAATGCTGGGTCTCTATAATTTGTGATTTTTTACTGTACATTAGATTTGGTTTTCCAGGAATAAATTAGCTGATTGCCCTGGGTAAGAGAAAATTTTCTTTGCAAGAGATAGAGGGAAGAAAAGCTCTCCAAATTATAACCGGTATGGTATTTGAATTACTGTATTCATGCCAAAAGATAAATTTTATATCTAAATAAGATAAAACAAAACCTGTATATTTGCTACTGCCAAGAAAAAGCAGCACATGTACATACACAAATATGAGCAACGTTGTTCCTTTCTGCCCCTGTACTAAGAGTGCATTAGTCCAGCTTCTGGATTTTATATTTAGACTATTAGTTTTAAGACAAATATCTTTAAAATATTTGAACTATGTATTTTTATTTTAACCTTTTTTAATTAAAATTACTGAAATTATCTCTTTTTTCGTAACTCTTCAGTAGTTTGAGGCACGCCTATCTTTATAGTGATCTATTTTCCACTCTTTTCATGGATAAATACCTACATTAGATACATGTTATATAGGTGGTAATAATACCCTAGGTTAAGTCTGCATGATCATAGCTAGAAATGCATTTAGCAGATGCTCAGTCTGCTCACATTTCCCTCCCCCAAAAGAGTATTTCAAGTGTTCCAGATCCTTGAGCAGCTCCCATGCCAACGTGTCAGGAAAATGTTTCTTTTAATTATTTTTCTTTGTCATTTAGCTTCCTAAATTTAATTGTTCAATATCACAGGCAGAAATATATTCAAAACTCTATCTGAAGCAGCAGGATAAACATGGAAATTTCACAGCAGTTAAATGAGAAAAACTTGATGGCAAGATCTCCTTGTCAAGCTAGATTGTGAGACAACAGGTTTTAAAGCCTTTAGATACTTGTGTCTTAGGTAATTTTAGAGGACCCCAGATGCGCTGCCTGTATCAGTATTTTCATCTTCTGAATTCTATGTAGCTGCCCAGGTAGTTTAGCACAGCTTTTCCCAGTACATGGAGCAAAGCAGTCGCTATTAATTTTCAACTTACTTTATTTAGCATATTTTCTTAAATAGGCTACACATTTTGGTGAAAAGCAGATTTCATAGAACTGTTAGGTTGGAAGACATTTAAGATCGAGTCCAACCATTAACCTAGCACTGCCAAGTCCCCTATTAAACGATGTCCATTTTTTCATGAAAGCTCTTATTTTTCTTTCTGTCAAAAATATAACAAGAGGGCATTTCCTTTAAACCTTGTTTGAGCAAATAGAGTTTTCCAGTTTTTTCAAGGATAAAATTTGGTTATGAATGCAATGTTCTGTTCTTTGAAAGGGAAAATCAAGTCCTTTTCTCATCAAATGCCATGCTTAAATATCATTCATCCCTTCACTTGGATAAAGTGATCTATTCTGGATAAATAATTATATTACCTCTGATGCCATTAGCTAATATTACTAACCATCTTTACACTGATGGCATAAATTTAAAAATGCTTTTCTATTTTGGCTGCAAACAGTTTGGCAGATAAATGAAAATTCCCTAAGTAAAGCTGTTTCCATGTAGCCCTGCTGCATGGAGGGAGGAGGAAGCAAGGTTTCCAGTCACATCCTGCACAGTAAATACGCTCATTGGCGAAACTCAAAGTATAACTAGGCTTGAGTACACATTTTTTGCTTATTTTTTATGTCTGAATCATAGTATTTGTTCCTTGATTGCTTGGAAAATGGACTCCTGTGCTTGCAGATATATCTTGGACTTTGATTTGAGTCTGATGATCTTTATGGCCTTTTTAAGTTACTCTATATAGAAGCTTTTCCAGCTGTTTGCAGTCACCTGATGTTGAAGCAGTGTGGTTTGGCTAAAACTAATCAAGAGGTTTTTGACTAGGATTAGGAATTTCATAAGAGAGTGGAAGAAAGAATGGGGCTTAAATGGCTTTGATTTCCAGGCTGTTAAGCAGTACTGATTAAAGTCTCACATGGGTGTAGGATGCTGTGCATTTAGTTAGCTCTACCAGAGCTCCACAGCAGCCTCTGGGGAAATACCATGCCAGTGTACAAATCAAGAGCTACTGAAGCACTTAGGTTAGTGAAGAAACTTCTCAGAGCATCAAACCATATGGCTGTTCAAGCCAGAAAAGAAACTAAGCGGTCCCAGATGCAAGTAAAATGTTAATAGGATTAAATGCTTCAATATTTTTTCCTCATAATTATTAAATGAATATATTCACTTCTTTAAATGTGGGACCAGTTTTATTAAAATCAGCACAACATGAGCACATTCCTAATGTTGATTGTATGCATAATGGCTTTGCTGTATGGGATCAATTCTGTAAACAGATTGGTCCAAGTTTATCTCGCTCTGCTTGAGGCGTCTGGCCAATTTTGATTGTAGCTGCCATCAGCATCCTCTATGTCTCGTCTAGGAAAACATACTTAGATGGGCAGAGTTACATCCTGATGAGGGCTTGTGTCCCTCCACCAACACTGCATTGAACCTAGAGAGATATACTTCTAATTTTCAGTGTCATTTCCATGCCTAGGTTGGCATAAGCGAGGCTCTTGAGTATAATTTTACTCATCACCTAAGTAACCACACCGAGATCAATGGTATAGATGTAACAAGTTACTTATTTTAATGTGTTTACAGAATCGAGCCCAAAATGTATTGCTTCTGCACAAATCCATGCACAGTACAAGATGACTTCAGTAGTAAGAAAACAGATTCATTTAAAATTGTTCACAAGCAAATCTGCATCTTGATATCAGGGAATAATATGTGTTCATTGTGTGGGGTATTTGAATTCATTCCTTTCTTTGCTAAATAAATGAATGATAAAACAAGATACTGCTTGACTTCATTTAAAAGCCATTCGTCTAAATAAAGAAGGATTGTGGGATCTGTGGACACTTTCCCTTTTTTTCTGTCTACTCTTCTCCACAAAAATGAACGCATGTGTGGCTGAAATAGCCCTTAACTAGACTGTTCTGTGTCACTAAATGAATGCTTTTCACTGTGTTGCCATGCGACGACATTCTCTAACTGGGATGGTACAAAGAGGGAAATATGCAAACCTGGGAGGTTTGGCAACAATTTAAGCCCCAGCAGAAGCAAGGGTAGGCAGAAGTGAAAAGAAAAATGAAGAAAACAAAAACGTAGAAGAATGTGACTGGAGGCTTGGCAAACTTGTCAATAAAGTCACAGGAATGCGGAGGCTTTTTCAGAACTGCCAAGGGTGAGGCTGTCTGGCTTGTAAGCTCCTGGATAATCAAGCCAACTAGCAGCTCAAGAAAAAGCAGTCTGATTGCAACAGGTATTTGTGCAAAGTTGTGATTGTTACTCAGAATTGGGCGAGAAATTAACTGGTGACACTGTCAGCATCAGGTTAACCAGAAGGGGTGGAAATGCTCTCACAAGCAGGGAGCGCCACCATACAGGTGGCATTTTGACATTACCAAATATCCTTGTTGGCACGAAGGATAAGGCAAGAAGGTTAAGAGCAGATCTGTAGAGCTGGTGCTGAACTCGTGGATTTCTGACTAGCTCCAAGTTAGTCCTGCAGGCAGAAAAGCCATTACCAGATAGAGGGTATACCTCTTTAGTTTCCCTCATTTACTATACAGAAAAAAAACGACCATACATATGGCATGCTCTGAGACTGCTTCATGGTGCAAGTTAAAGCACACTGAGAGGCGTACTGGGAACTGATAAACCTTTTGTTTCCTGTTAGCTCTTTGGATCCAGGTTGGGCACTTTCTCACATATTTTCCCCTTGCCTTTTCTGCTTGTGAAAATTTGATCACAGCTTCTGCCTTGCTGAGTATTTATCAATTTGAAGGAGAGATTTTATGCCAGTAGTGAGGTCTGCTAAAATTTTTTACTGTAAAATGGACATCAAGGGCTGTGGGAAAACTGCTATAGTGATACCAAGTCTCTCTTACTGTAATTGGTCTTAAACTGAAGGTACTATAGCAATTCCTCAACTGAAATGATCATCTGAGAGATGGTAATTTTCAGAAAAAGATTCAGTGTAACTTTCAGCATTCTTGTAATCCAGTCGTAGAGGCTTAGAATGCAGAAGGAAGGTGTTATTTGCACTTGGTTTTGTTATTTTTTCTCCCAAGGATTCATACACAAACCTCATCTAACAGTAGATTTGGATTTCAAAGTATCATGGAAGGTAATTATCAGTAACAAAGTAGTTTTGGTCACCGCAATATGAGACATTAAACTATTAGATAGAGAGTCCGAAGGAGGGCAGCAAAGACGGTGAAGGGCCTTGAGGGGAAGCTGAATGAGGAGTGGCTGAGGGCACTTGGTCTGTTCAGCCTGGAGAAGAGGAGACTGAGGGGACATCTCACTGCAGTTACAACTTCCTCGTGAGGGGAAAGGGAGGGGCAGGCACTGATCTCTTCTCCATCGTGCCCAGTGACAGGACCCAAGGGAATGGCCTGAATTTGTATCAGGGGAGGCAGAGGTTGGATATTAGGAAGAGGTTTTTCATCCAGAGGGTGATTGGGCACTGGAACACGCTCCATAGGAAAGTGGTCACACCACCAAGCCTGACAGAGTTCAAGAAGCATTTGGACAATGCCCTCGGGCATTTGGTGTGGCTGTTGGGTGTTCTGTGCAGGGCCAGGAGCTGGACTTTGATGATCCTTACGAATCCCTTCCAACTCAGCTTATTCTGTGTTTCTGTGTGATTCTGTGATATGTTCCAGGATTCAGCAACCATATTTCCTAATCCACTAAGCCCATGGTTTTGAATTAATTCTCACTTTTGTTAACTACAGCACATGAATGAAAGTGAAAGAAATATAAAATTTCAAATAGATGGGACATTTAAAGTCCCAACTTTTAAATAAAGCTTTGATGACAGGAAAGCTGCAGAAGAAATTGCTTTTATATCCTCATGCTGAGAAGTGCTTTCTTTTGTCATGGCTGTATGAAATATCCTGTATAATGGAAAATTTGTTTATAATAGTGATTCATCCAAGATAAAATAATTGATATAGAGCTAGGAGATTTTAGCAATAGTAAACATTTTGGTTTGGTATCAGGACAACGCCATTTTTTATTGCAATAATGGGAGTAAATGATCCCTACACAAATCTTTATAGGGAATCATTTTTCCTTGCCATTAACTTCTCCAAAACCAGCTTCGTTAGCAAAACTTTTCATGAGAGCTGCTAAAGATACATTTAAGAAGAAACGTTGGTGTGTTGGCTCGAGCATAGATACACAGGTGCAGGGATCTAAGCCAGTTAAAACTGCAGCTTCGTTCCACTGGTGCTGAGCTCACTTTGGATTTACACCTATTCAGGCAGCTTATCAAATTTGTCCCAGCTTGTCAAATTTATCAGCCTGTCCACTGACTTATTTAGTGCTCCACAGGTAATTTAGCATAATGCTTTACTGGTCATCTGGGGCACAAAGAAGAAGCTCAAATGATGGGTGGTGACTTTTTTTCCATCATACGTCCCATCACATTCTCTCCAGTGATGTTTTGGATGTTTTAAATAATTTAATTTGATGAATAATCTTTTATCAAATTGGATTCTAGACTGGGGAGGTTGGGGAGTATATCACTTTTCTGGTCTTCATTACTCATATTGATATTATTTGACTGCCTTTTTTTTGTTGTTGATTTAATGTCTTGTTTCAAACTTTGGTAATAAGGATTTTCCTGCCTCATTCAGGTATATAATGTCAGCATGACCTGACCTTCATCTTTTTGTGCTCACCTAACACTTTTCTTCAAATCAGAACACTTAACCTGTGTACTCAAATCTCAGTCACACATCTGTGGTCCTCTAAGCCATACTTTTTGTTTGCCTGGTTTTTGCACTAGTGGAAGCAGCACTAACCTGGAAGGGGACACCAAGTTCTGCAGTGATAAATTTGGAGTCTGTTCAGAAGAAAAGAAAAATCAACCTACTTACCTTTTTAAATTCCCTTTGAAGCTTCCTTCGTGATGTTATTCAAGTGCCATAGTGATTGAGTATATTTGTCTCCGAGTGCTCTTCCTGCCAATGCTTACAGTAAACGCCATGTTTATGGGATTTCTTGGTCCCATTAAATGTTAAATGTGTCTGGTACGAAAACAGACATAAAACTTGGCATCAACCCATACCACAGAGATGGGTAGAAATGTTTTCAAATCTCATTATTTGGCCCCAAATACGGATTTCCTAGACATATTCATAACTTCTCAAGAACGTCCCTTGTATGGGTGGTTTTTTTGAATCCTTGTCAACTACTTGTGTGTGGCCATAAAAAGCCCACCTTTTCCTATGATTTCC
This sequence comes from Dryoscopus gambensis, assembly GCA_013389985.1. Lineage (NCBI taxonomy): Eukaryota > Metazoa > Chordata > Aves > Passeriformes > Malaconotidae > Dryoscopus > Dryoscopus gambensis. The sequence continues at coordinate 52,389 of WEIT01000224.1, forward strand.
CATGAAATCCAAGTTAGGATTTCTCCTAAGGTACAGATTAGAGTGGAAAATACTTTCTAGTAGTAAAAATGTTGCTGTTAACATATACCGTGCTGCAGAAAGGCACAGGTTGAACAGGGAATTTTACTCTTCCCATCATTAATGTTAATGTAAAAAAAAGATGAAAATAAAGTTAGCAGCTTGGCTTGCTGGGAGTGGTTTTGGAATATGAATTCCTCACATAGATTACAGCAATTAATGGACCATAAATAGAGCTGTCATGCTTGGTAACACGAGAAATGTCTTCAAGCCTCTTTCCTGGGAGTAAATGGGAGTCTCTGTATTTGTACTTCAGGTTTTCATTTTGATACAATCCTTTTAAAGGATAGCCTTTCCTTGCTATAGAATCAAGCATTTCTTCATCTTTTATTTTTAGTTTTTCTCACAGGAATTGGAATTGTCTAAGTCATAATGGGATTCCTTTCTGCATAGCAATCCTCCTCTCCACCATAACTGAAAAGCCCACCCACCTGTTACCCTGTGCTACTGCACTAAGTTTGTGCCATCCTCCAACCCCTGTGCCAGTACGAGTTTTCAGACACTTTTGCAGTTGCCTCCATCCGATCTGTTTCCAGTCAAAAGCTGGTTTCTGGATATGAATTTTAAATCTGATACCTGTGTACTCTCTCGTCATCCTTGACGGGGTTGCTTCAGACTCCACCTGACAAGACATCTCAGGTTCTCAACAAAAATTTGATTACAGAAGGCTCATGTGTGTACTTAGGGACAGACACCATTATTAAAATGTTAGTAGTTTTTCAGATAAAGGTAAGCATTTTTCTGAGAAAAACACAGTAGGTAAAGTGAGTACAACCCTCCACGTTAAAAATCATTTATGACAGGTAAATCTGTGAATCAGATCTCAAAATCTTACTCAGCCCTTATGATTCAAGTTCATAGGAGAGCTTGATAAAACAACACTAGAAAGCAGCAAAACCTCTAAATCTTCAATAAACACATAGAAATTTCAGGAAAGGAAAGTTCATCCACCATAATTCTTCAGCACATGCACTTAATCTAGAGTTCAATATCTATTAAAAATTTGCACTTCATTTTTAAATGCTCACAAACCCAAAATAAATAAGGGAACAATCAAAAAGTGTCTTAATATTCAGAGGAGCTGCACTCCTATCCTGTTGCAAGAACTGTGTGATGACATCAGCCAGTTATCAACCTGGGAAATTTACAGGTAATAACATTTAAACATTAGGTGGCTGTTTCAGCCACCACCAGGAGCCTTCCTCAAAGCTTTCCTGGAAAAGCAGAAAGACTCGTGCTGCTGAGCAGGTCAGGATTTGATGTATTTCATCTGCACATTTTCTAACACCAATAACAGCTGTGACTCAAGGCTGTTGTTTTTTTACATCACTCGTGTGAGTGTGTGTGTGTCTGTGGATAAAAAGTCCCAGCTCAAAAGACAAACTGCTGTACAACTGCCTTATGGCTTTTTACCTTCTGTTTTTACCCTGGTTTTGAAAAAAAATGTGTATATTCTTGTGTTTCTGGGCTCACATACTCTCTCCTATGCACATGTGAACACAAGCACATACATATCCAGCATGACAAACAGAGACTGGGACAAGGATTGCTGAAGTCACTGTCAGATCACGGTTTTAGCTTTTTGTGTATGTAATGGTATTTTTTTCTTCCTGATATTTTTTTCTTCCTGTTCCCTGTGATCGTGTTTCTTCCCGATGCTTGAGAGCTCATCCACCAACTGAGACCTGGTACATAAACACAAAACAGCAAATCAGGTTTCTGTGTGGGAGTTCTTAATGTGAGTTGCCTCAGTATTTGAGCAGTGGTTGCTGACAGCCTTTGGCTTAAATAATATGCTATTATCTCTGGAGAAAAGCGTCTGGAAGTTTACTTAGACGGTCAATACAAATTGAGTTTAATATCCTTTTGATTTCCTCATTAGAGAAAGCAATACCAGGGTAGCAGGGGCCAAATAGTGATCATTAGCAGGGGTACCACTGCCTTGCTAGCAAGCTGGTCTGCCATTCCTGCTCCACAGCATTGTTCTATGAAGTTACAGTGAGAGTCAAAAGGGATGCTAATAAAAACTAAAGCACCATACACACAACTTCGCCTTCTAAAGTATGCCCACTCACAGGCGGGTTCTTTTCCTAAGAACCACAAGTGTCTGTTAGGCATGGAATCAAAGTTGAACCAGTGTTTCACGAGGAAAAAAACCATGCTGACCAGCAGTAACAAGGCACCTCTAGGCCAGGAGTCTTAAAAGTTTATGTCTAATGAAATGGGCCCAATGTAGTGAACTCAGGGCTATCATTAAAAAGTGGGCAATTGCCCGCAGTGAAGCATCACGGTTTCCCTCTAATAGCAGGCTCAGAAATGTGTATTAGAAATGGCAGCTGCACCTGGAGGTGCTGTTTATTAGAGCTCTGTGTCCAGATGGTAGGCTTCAGTCTGCTTAGTCTGCATGACAATAAACTCCTGGTTTCTTCTCTGCAACAAATAAAATTTCTACAAGAATATTAGCCACTTTAACCAGTTAGTAATTTAAATTAACTTCAGCAATAGCCTTGTAACCAACCTATAATGACCTTTTCCTCACCAAAGCCTAGATTACTAAAAAATAAAGAGAAATATTATTTCACAGTCTGGCTTCTATCCACTACAAGTATTAAAGTTAAAATGTTCTTGTTCAGTATTTTTGTCATGCTATCTGCTTCAGCTAAATCAACAAGTAAAACAGACTATTGCCAAGAATTTTTATCCTTGTGAAAACATGTGAAATGACATTTAATTTACCTAACTCTGAGCAAGTGTTAAATTTTGAAAGGCTGTTTAAAGACAATAAATATAGTTGCAAAATAAGTTCAGTCCAAGAAGACTGAAGCAGAGTTTAAAATGTTGGTGGTAAATATGATTAGAAGTCCTAGGGTGAGAATTAAAAACAAACAAATGAAAAAAAGGGGAATGTCTACATAGCTCAAAAGGAAACATGCCATGTAACAGGCAGGAATACTTGTGGCTCTTTCTTACCAGTGCCAGTGAGATTGGTAGGTGACCTTTTGCTCTTTTATAGTTGGATGGGTTGAAATTGTTTATAAGTCCGAATCCAGATCATAAACCTAGTCCACAAATTGTTGTGAGGGATAATCTTTGTTCCAGGGAAGCCGTAGGCAGCTGGCAAAACAAGAAAGTCTTCCTTCACAAGAACAGATTAAAGATGGCACCTTGGTTTTGTAGCAAACACTGCACTACTTTGTAGGGCATATTTATCCATGTACTGGGGATGCCCTTACAGTACTTCAGCTCTGTCAAGCAGCCAGAAGCCCACCTGTTCTGGCTGGTTAACTGAGGCTTCCAGCTGCCGGGGGCTGCTAATAAGGTCTGACAGGTGCAATGAGCTGGTCCCAGAACTTCCTTTCAGTAATTTTTCTTTGCTGAGTGTTGCTGGTTGCCTACACCAAAGCACCAGTGGATGAACTCATGCTCTGGTCAGCCCAACCACACCTGATCCTCCCTGTTGGCCTGTGGTACTGTGCAGGACCTGGGAACATCATGACATTTCACCTACCAGTTGTCTCAGCATCAGTAGCCAGGATGAACAAGAGATGGTACTATCCCTTGTTATTGGTGGGGGGATAGTGGCATGGCAAGATTAGGGAGCAGTTTTATCAAGGCACAGGACTGAACGGCTCTCACTGAAGGGAACATGAGCATTAAATTTTTGTAAATTCTCTGAGATGCAAAACTAGTGTTGTGGCAAAGGCAGGCATCAAACCACAGCCTCTGACCTCAAGATTTATTCAGAAAAGATAAGCCTTTATCTCACAGAGAAAGTTTTGAGTTAAAAATGTCACAAGGCTCCACATCTCACCTGTAACATCCCTAGAAACGGGTGGGGTCTCATTTTTGCCTGCATGGTCTCTTATCAGAGAAAGATCTGACACAGATCCAAGCAAACTCTGAAATCTGGATGAAAGCATGTCACATTTAAAAGTGTTCTCTAATTTTTTGTCATGCTGTAGCTCATCAACAGTTTTGGCAAAACCCACAGATTTTTCAAGCCTTTTTTCCATAATGTAGTGCAGAAATATGCATTGGCATTATCCACCTCAGCAGCAGGAAATGTGAGAATACTTGAGCAAATATGAACAGTCCATCATCTCTCTCAAGCTTTTATACATTTACCTGTGGAATTGGGATGCTATAAATCTGCACATAATTAGGAAAATTCTAATGTAAGATGAACTATGCTGTGATCCTTGAGAAAGGAATAACCGTTTGTCTGTAGGAACTTGGACACGCTGTTTAGTGTGCCGTTATTCCCCTCTCACATTCCATGTACTATTGCTTAGCAATTTCACTGCAAAGATAAAACAATACCACTGGAATGAAACGCATTAACACTGGCTAATTGGTAGGTCACTAGAAAAGAATTCTCCTCTGGATGGAGAGTGTTTTTAATAGGCTTCCACAGAAACCTATTTTCACGCCGATGTTGTTTTGTGCTAGTCAGGATGAGAAAAAAAAAAAAAAGCAGTATTGAGGTTGTGGACACAGAAATACAGAATTTATAACTAAAGACAAGGGAAAGCTACAAAACCAGCACACTGTGTGAACAAATGGGCCATGCAAACTGTTTGTAGAGTCTAGTGTAACATTTCTTGGACCCATGCTTTCCAACCTGAAGGTAGAGCTTGATGGCTGCAGCTGATTGTACCTAGCTGTGAAGCCGGATGTCCTTGGAAAGCTGAGACCAGTTGCCATTCACATCCAGTGACCACGTGTTGTCAGTGGAGTGGCTGTGTGTCCCGCAGAAGGGGATAATCAGTATCCAATAAGAGAACAGGGCATTAAGAGGAAATTAATATTTTTTTGTCATAGGGTTATTCATAGCTTTGATAGAGCAGAAGCATCTAGAAATAGATAGACATGTTTTTCTGATATTTTATCTATGCTGCCCCTTGCAATTACTCTGTTCCAAGCTGATGGATCATTTATTCCATGAAGAGTATTGTAGCCTTGTAGCTCTTTATAAACTCTGCTTGTGTTCCTCTTGAGTATTTATTCTTTTTCTTTTTTTTTCTTTGTAATGGCAATTACATAACTAACAGAGATTAATTTGGTTTGTTAGGCAGATAACATTGGATGTTTAAAGATTAAGCTGAGGCATCATTCAGATTTCCAGTGGGCAGCCCATTCTGAGAGCTCACCAAGGGGTAATGCTGCCACATAAAATGCAGTTGCTAGAAGAATGTAATTTTAGCTTCAATTTTAGCTTTATTTAATGGATGTTTTCTAATGGTTTAGAGTGTGTCCTTAATTTGCCTCTCTGTAATGTTAGATTCTTGAATAAGGAATTCAGAGGCAAGAATTTTAATATTTTTTTCCCAGTAGCATTCTTTATGATGGAGGCAATCAGCATTAAAAGCAAGACTGTCAAACACACCTTTTTTTTTTTGATATCTGTAGTGGCAAGATGTCACTTTGGAATGCAGGTGCTCTCTAGTGAATGACCCATAAAAAAGATCTCCACACAAACATTAATAGCAATGTTAGAGACAGGGCAAAGGACAGCCAGAGCTCTAAATTGAGATTTGTATACTATACAGAAAAACTAGAAATTAATATGCTTTTAGTGTAAACAGGGACAAAGGATCAAAAATGAAGTTCAGGGCAGAACTAGCGGAACAGTGGTCTCTGCCCCAGTGAATACAGTTCCCAACAGGGAGTCTTCCTGAGACGTGCAGCTCTTCGGAGCAAGCCATTCAACTGCTCCTATGAAAGCCTGAGGTGCCCAGACACCTGTAAATGTAAAGCACGGGCATGGACATAATATTAGTGTCCATGATTTTCTTTCCTCTGCCAGGAGCCATCCAACAGAGCTGCCTAAGCCCCTGAAGGATGTTGGTGGATGGATTTTCCAAAGGTGGGTGCGAACTTTGGATTTTGCTGCTGTAAAATCCAATCTGGCAGATTGCAGTCAGTCCATGCAGCTGTCAGTGGCAATGAACAGCAGAAGTTACAGGGAGCACTATTTTCTACAGGCAGAAACAGACTGACAAATGAAAGGCAACATCTGCATTGACTGAAGATTTCAAGCACAGCATTGGAGGCAGCCTGATATTGGGAACATAAGGAAACGAAGGCTTTGCCCTCAGCTGCCCTGTCCTGGCTCCGCATACTGAGGAAGTGGCCCTTGTTCTGACAAGCAGGTGGGATTTCCAGACACAGGGCAAGACAGGCTGCAATGTAAAGCTGGTGGAGGTCGTGTGAGGTAGCTCCTAACAGGGGGCTGATGCTTGGGGGTGGGGAAATAGTTTACCAGCCTGTTTCATGTACTCTGGTTCACAGTGCTGCCAAATGTCATGCTGAGAATGTGACAGCTTCCTTCCACCTCCCTACAGCCCAGCCTGACCCCCGTTCATCTGGCTGTGCAGTACCACTGTGCTGTATTTGCTTTAGTCAGCTGCCAAGGACCCCTGTGTTGTTGGCTCTGCTGAGTCCCACAGCCTGAGAGCTCCTTCTCTCCTTGCCCTTTCAGCCCCTTCTCATAGCTCCACTACTGCATAAATAACAGCAGTCCTGAGAGAGAAAGATGGGAACTGTCAGAAGATGAGAGAGATGGGATCAAACACAGGAGGAAGGAGAGGAGTGCAGGTGCAGTCGGTGCTCTCAGGGTTGATGCATGGGGAGGGATGACAAATTGCAGCCTCTGCACTGTGAGGTGTTTAATCAGCCACGGTTCCTGAGGCCTGTGAAAGAAAGGTGCCTTCAACAACTAGGCCTCATATGGACTAATCCGTACTTCGGATGTGCCTGGTTTGGCCAAGGAGTCTCTGTCTGTTCTCAGCTGGAACAGGCTTTGGTTGTGCTTTTGTGTGTTGTGCTTAGACCCTCTGACAGAAGCAAGGGAGCGCTGTAAGGAACTAAAGATCCAGGTCAGAGTTGTGACTGCACATGCAGGTTCTGCTTTGAGAGCAGGTGATGGCAGAGATTACCAAGCTGCAACCTGCAGAAGTAATACTGATTGTCAACTGTCAGCAACTCAGAAAGAAATCACTCTCCACTTAAAACTGGGTAAGGGTGAAGACAGTATGGGCTGGCTTTCTTCTTCACCCTTTCTCTCAAGAATGTGATGTGTAACCAGGTTGTATGTAAAAGGTAGGCCACACTGATTATGTATATTGCAGTTATGTTGTACCTGCTTGACATTTTCCACATTACTTTTGGATGTGACAGCTTGTGATGGCAAGAATTGGACTAATTCTGTATCCTGTTTCCAGCATGTCCCATATTAATACTTACATGGACATACACGTGTCAGGTTAACATGATGATTAATTTTACTAAACAAAATGATAAAAGCAATTCTGGGATAAAAGCTGTAAGGCCTCTCAGTAATGCCTGGACTGCATAATGATGAATAATGGGGTGGCATATCCTTCAGAAGGGATTGTTTTTGTCTCAGCCTGAAGCAGTAGGATAAAGTCTCATTTGCAGAAAATGATTGTTCCTGCATACCTTTGGTCTCTATCATTCTTGCTTTATTCTGGAAAGCAGCTAATCACAAAACTCCAAAATTAAAATAAACTTAACAGTTTCCTGCTGTTCTTTCACAAAATTCAATAGACTTTCATCTGGGCAAAGGTTGAATAATTGACCTTTGAAATCTCCCTCCTCGCCCACCCCAAACACAAAGAACCCCTGGAATAATTCACCTATTTATATCACGAGTGTGAAAGTTAAAAAATATTTCTTCCCCATCCCAGTCTATCTGATGGGATTGTCTAATTCCCAGGAATGCTGCCAGAACAAAACAGCACCATGTAAGCAGCCAGGACAAATCCCTTCACTTGCAAGTATCTCTATGGGCCAACAGGGTTGTGAGGGAGGGGGTTGAGTTGCAAGAGAACATTCCTGTCCTGATAGATTAGAAGGTGAGTAATCAGTGCTTGATCACAGCTGAAAAAAGCAAGGCCAAAGACAACTACGAATAGGGTCATCAGCCTCAGATGCACAGAAATCCAAGGAAGTCCCCCACGCTCATGCTGGAGATGGGAGAGAACATGCTTCATTACATACAACAAAGCAGGGAAGAGGTACAGGGAGGCCACCCAGTTACCCACACTTTGAGGGTAGACTGAAAAGAGAAGTGAATTAAATATGGGACATTTAGGAGGGAGCCCAATGACTTTGTCAGACATGTCGTCATTACAGCAGTGTCAGCCAAACCCACAGTAGGGATTTCTGGGCACATCTGAGCTGTAGGCTCACAGGTGAGAAGCCAGAAGAACCGGTATCCAAGCAGACCCATGGGGAAGCTTGTTCCAGACATATATCAATAAAGGAAGCAATGGAGCAGTGCACTGCAGATCCTAGAGCAGTGTCACTGCGATATTTTCCCGGGGAGATGTTGCACAAGGGTGGAGGGAGAGCAGTTGCATACTTCTGAAAGAACAGAAAAAATCAAAATCTTTTGTAGGAAAATGTAAATTTTAAGAAACCATTTGACATGGAATTTTGGAAGTAGAGCAACAATTCTGTGTTGACTTAGGCTGATTTTCTCTCTATTTCTGTTTTCTCAAATTATTTCAGCTCTGATTTCATTTCTGCATTCTTTCCTCATGTAATTGCTCTTCAGCTAGGCAGAGGCTTTTAAGCCTGCATAGAAATAGTTTTGTTTCAGCATGACTGGGCAATCTTTTGGGTGTTTGCCCTGTGTTTCTATTCCAAGATTTACACATTTTACAAGAGGCCACTGCGGTGGGCTGGAAGCTGTCACTTAGACTAGACTCAGTCTTTGAAATCATTTACAGGCATCACTCTGGACCTGAATGTGTGGCAACAGGAGCTGGGATTGCCAGTTTCTGTGGCTGACTCTCAGATGTGGATGTGAAACAGTGAATACTAATTCATTTCATAATATAGACTCTCTCCTCCTTTCCTGATGGGATGTAGAATGAAATTAAAGTATTTGGAGTTATCTGATTTCCTAGGCAAAAACTCAATACAGCATTTATCTCACCTTACAATGAGTGCTGCTGAAGTGCTGTATTAACTGGGAAGATCACAACCCAGCTCAAAACCAACATTCTTCCATGTAAATGTTTCAGAAAATAAGAAGAAAAAATACAGCTGGAGGGTCATACCTTTCTTGTTATGTGTTTGTTGCTGAGTGCACGTTACAAAGCACTTTGCAGCAATCCACATGTGAGATGAGGTGGCACAGCCCTTACTTTACAGATAAGTAATATTCTTTGAACTCTCCAGATGCCTATCTGAGTGCTAATATATTCCCACTGTGGACGAGCAACCGTGGACACTCAGCATTGAAGGAGTGGAGGGGAATCATGTCAGGATTCACAGCCAGCATTCAAATTCAGGAATAATTTTTTGTGTCATCGTCAATGGCTGACCATAAAAATGAATAAACAGTAAAACGTTTCTAGTAAGTGTTAGGAACTGGGCCTAAGACTATCTGTCACAGCTACTTCTAAAATATTTCTCTACTTCTGTTTAGGATAGAACTTAGTGAAAGCTGCTGTTACTTGTCATAATGCAAAGTTAAAAAGAAAAGCTGCTTTATAATTTTGAGAGGTGTTAATGAATGAAATGCCTGTTCTTTCTTCACTCTGACATCTGCTTATCCTAAAGAAGAAAGAAAAAAATAGGGAGAAAAATGAAAGATATGCAAAAAGTGACATGCAGATGCCTCATACAGTTTAAGATGATAACAAGGTGCTTTCTGTTCCCACCCCCATTTGGTCTGGGAAAGGTCTCAGGGAAGAAGGTACAATAGTTGGAGTAAATGCACAGACTGGATTCTCAGAGGGAGTGATGCAGGGATGCAGTAATGCAGCTGTAGTTCTCTGCTATATATGCTTGCATCCAAAACTCTGCCAAACAGCCAAGCACTTGTGGCTGCTTTTGGATCTCCCACTCTTGGTCAAAATCATTCCTTTCAGTAACACTGAACAATGCTACTTAAATTAATGACTTTAATTTAATTCAGCTATGCATTTATTATACATACACGTATCAGTTTACTGATGACAGGAAACTGAGCAGAGTGGCTGATACTGCTAAAGGCTGTGCTGACATTCATCAGGACCTTGATAGGCTGGAGAATTGGACAGAGAGAAATCTAATGAGGTTCAACAAGGGCCTGTGTAGGGTCCTGCACCTGGGGAAGAATAACCCCAAGCGCCAGCACAGGTTGGGGTCTGACCTACTGGAAAGCAGCTGTGTGAAGGACCTGAGAGTCTTGGTGGATGACAAGCTGGCAGTGGCCTTGTGGCCAATGGTATCTGTGGGTGCATTGGGAAGGGTGTGGCCAGTAGATCAAGGGAGATAGTCCTGTTCCTCTTCTCAGTCCTAGTGAGTCCACATCTGGAATACTGTGTCCAGTTCTGCGGTCCTCAGTACAAGAGAGACAAGGAGTTACTGGAGCTGGTTCAGTGGAAGCCACAGCAATGGTTTAGGGTCTGTAGACTCATGTGAGGAGAGACTGCAGGAGCTGGGCCTGTTCAGTCTGGAAGACAGACGGGATCTCATCAATACATAATATATCTCAAAGGCAGCTCCCAAGAAGATGGTGCCACACTCTTCAGTGGTGCACAGAGACAGGACAAGATGCAATGGCCATAAACTAAAACACAAGAAGTTCCACCTCAACATGAGGAACAACTGCCTTAACATTGAGGGTGGCAGAGCACTGGAACAGGCTGGCCAAGGACATCATGGAATCTCCCTCTCGGGAAGCATTCAAAACCTACCTGGACCTGTTCCTATGTGATCTGCCCTAAGTGACTCTGCCTTGGCAGGGGAGTTGGACTAGATGAACTCCAGAGGTCCCTTCCAACCCTAACAATTCTGTGAGTCCATGATTTTCTAATACTGTAACTTAAATACTATACTTTACAATACCATATTGCTCATAGCATTTTATATTTTCTCAAATACAATTGCACATTTTGTATTTATCTGTGATGCAACATATTACAACTTTCTAATGTATGAACATAAAATTACATAAAACCAATAATTTATTTTATAAATCACCACTGTGTTTTAGTTTTCCCACATCAACATGCCCTTGTCCAACACATTTGACACATTATTTTAGCCAAGGCATCAACAGATACTGAAATGTCATAATCTAGGCAGATCTACTTTATGGGAAGGAGTATAGGAGTGCTGTACAGATAAAGCTGGGGAACAACACACTGGTCTAGGTGCCTGACTTGGGTGAGTTAAAGGTATGGTTGCTCTGACTGCAAGGACTGGAAGAAGGGGTAGAGATACAGATATATAGATATAGCAGCAACCAGAAAATCAAACCTTGGCCATTTGCTTCATGCTAAATGTCTTAGTTAATACATTACCCACATTTAACATCACCCCTTCCAAATGATTCCTAAATGTTTGGATGAGAGGAAAAAATTCATAACGCTGCTGCCTGCCTTATACCTATCCATTGCCCACAAGCAACCTGCCCCACTGCACTGCTCACTTCTGCAGCAAGTGGTCTCTGCAGCCACTTTGTGTTGGCAGCCTGCTGACAGCCCCTGCTGACCTCTGCCCACCCTGCTCCCACTGTGCTCTCTCAGGCACCAAGCTTCAGCCAGCCAGGAATATCAGCTGATGCTGTCCATCCTCCTGTGGTGCACTGCATGCACTGGCATGGGCCTGCCTCACCCCACTGGCACAGCCCTGCTTCTCCAAGATCATTCTGCTTCCTCATCCTCATGGAAGCTACTAAGCCCCTGCTGCAGCAAAGTTGAGCATGCAGGTGTCTTGTCAAAGTATCACACCAGGCTTGTGGCTGGGGCCAAAAGGGGAAGGGTACTGTGGGGGCTATGGAAGGAGAGGGGCAGGTAGACGTGCTGGCTGGTGTGCAGGACATGCTTCTGGAGCCCACCTGCCTGTCCTGGGGCCAGACACTTCCCTTTGCTCCTTGGCACAACTCCAGAAAGCAGCCTTTCGGCTGTGGGAGTCCACTGTTGGCTTGCTGATAGCCATGAACAGTCACAGAGTTCCCTCCCAGCCCTGCCCAACTACAATCATACTGCCTGCCTCTCCCAGAGGTGGAAAACTGTATGAAAGCTTACACAAAACCTTTTCACGGGATCTTTTTTTTTTTGAAATTAACCACCTAGAGTATCTTGACTTCAAATAATTATGATTTGAAATGAAAATGAGTAGTTGGTACATTACCAGTGCCTTTCAGCAGTCAGTCATCCTTCTTCCCACCAGGTAGCACAGATTTTGTCCCTCATTAAGAAAAGCTGCAAATCACTGCCCATTTGATCACATCCTTGTCATAAAAACAAATAAAATCTATTAAAACTCACACTACTGCATGCTGCTCTTTCATTTTTAATGATAGTTTCATTTGGTACCTACTTCTTTTAGCTCACCATAAAGACTGCATACTCTCTTTTATTGCAACCTCAGTGCATTTCATTCTGCTTGCTATCCATATTTGAGCATGGAAGATGGAAAAGTCCCCCAACAATTTTTTTCATGGAATGTGGTTTGAGCTAATTTGCTTAGCCCTTACCTGGTGTCATGGTTTGACACTGGGCGCAATTCCAGTGCCCCATGAAAATATAATTTTACCAATAACTGCTGTGAGATGTGATCAGGAACAGAGCAGAGCAGGCTCAAACTTAGAAATAGAAGAAAAAAAAACTTTGTTAATCTACACTAAAGGGAAAGAAACACACAGGAAACAGAATGAAAACTCTCAAAAATATTCCTCCTCCTCCCAACTTCCACCCTTCACACAATTAGACAAAACCTTGGATTTCCTGATCAGTTAACAATACTCAAATAATCAATTCTCAGTCCATCAAAGAAGAGAGGAGTCTCTCTTGTAAACCACAGTAGTCCTTCCGTGTTTGGTGCTCTCACCACCATCCATGGACCGAAACTGCCCTCAGGATTCAACGATGCTTTGCCAAGTACCAGAAGCTCCTTTTTTTGGACAA